>WTSP01009728.1:0-29975 GCA_025331215.1 Actenoides lindsayi | reverse complement strand
TGGACACAGTACTCAAGGTGCGGTCTCACCAGTGCCGAGTACAGGGGTACGATCACCTCCCTACTCCTACTGGTCACACCGTTTCTGATCCAGGCCAGGATGCCATTGGCCTTCTTGGCCACCTGGGCACACTGCTGGCTCACGTTCAGCCGGCTGTTGACCAACACCCCCAGGTCCCTTTCCGCCAGGCAGCTCTCCAGCCACTCCTCCCCAAGCCTGGAGCGTTGCTGGGGGTTGCTGTGACCCAAGTGCGTGACCCGGCACTTGGCTTTGTTCAACTCCATCCAATTGAGCTCAGCCCATCTCTCCAGCCTGTCCAGACCCCGCTGCAGAGCCTTCCCACCCTCAAGCAGATCAACGCTTGCGCTTCATTTTGTGTCATCTGCAAATGTACTGAGGGTCCATTCGATTCCCTCGTCCAGGTCATTGATGGATATATTAAACAAGACAGGTCCCAACACTGAGCCCCGAGGGACACCGCTTGTGACCGGTCGCCAACTGGGAGGGAGCTTCTTTCCCACCTTTCCAGTAACTGAAAAACATGAGCTTCAGGTTTTTTTCCCAATGAATTTAGAGATAATCTATTCTCAAGAGCTGTCTGCAGAGCAGGTGACATACACCAAGTCCCGCCTGTCTCTAACCACCAGCACTGCAGAACAGTGGACAGCACAACAACGTGCCAGGGAAGCTGCATTGCAGAGAAGAACAAACAAGAGACTGAGCACAGAAGCAACACCTTATGTCTCTGCAAGAGTAGGGGATCATTAGAATTAAAACAAAATGGGGACCGTCCTAAGAAACAGGCTGTACCCTACGCTAGGGAACAACTGCCCTCTTCACCCCCTGGATCTTACCTGGCAAAGAACTCATACCCACTGCCGGGTGATAACCTAAGCCCTGAGCTCACAATGGAAGCTTAGAGTTTCTCCACTCCATTAACATTCATCAGCTGTAACCCAGAGTGCAGAGCCTGGATGCACAGCACCTCTCCCCAGCTGGATCACCATTAAAACCCAGCCATTCTCCATCCCTCCCTTCTGCTGAATTACCAGGAGTGCTGCATTTGCTTGGGGGAAGACAACAGAGGAAGCATGACCAGCTTTTACCGCCTATTACTAGCCACAGCTATGAATAAAATATTAGAGTAGTAGGTCAAGAGTTTATCTGAGTATGCAATTCCTATCTAAAAAGCAGCTCCTTAATTTCAGCTTTCTCTTTACACTTTGGATTCTAAATTCTGTGCAAACCCAAGGCAGCTCAGCACAGCTTATCTGATTCAGAGAGAGGGAGGGAAAGGAATACATGCATACACACGCTCCTTATGCCATTCACAATCTGCATACTGCATATCCTCCTGCTGGTAATAATTCCAACCTAGTCATGTAAAGCCTCCTGAAATAGTATTATCCTTCAGCAGGCTGAGATAAAACATGCCAGACACGTGCTTCATGGAGCAGTAGAACAGATTCACACCCACTGATGTGGAAACTACAAAGTTTCGATGACACAGAAAAAGGCTGGATCACATTATGGACCAAGACACCTTCTGCCACCTCCTTCTACCCCCCACATCACCAACACGTGCCCTGGGTGGCTGGAGGCAGCTGAAGGTGGGGGGGGCACCTTGAGTGCTGATAGCACTGCAGTAAACAGCAATGGTGATATTCAAAACAGCACCTGAAGATAATTTGAAAGGTGTAGCAGCAGAAAATTAAACCCTGTAAAATACTGTCTGGCAAATTAAAAGACATAATTGATTATATTAGCTCATTTTCAAAATTAAGTGTTGCTAATTGCCAGAGACAGTATTTACTTGGTACAGCCACTGTACCTAACCAGCTGATCTGACTTTACATTATTGACAGGCAACTGAGCCAAAGTCACTAAATGTTTGTTCTGCCTTCTATTTTGCCCAGAATTTGTTTCCTGGATACACAGAACAGGCATCAGAGAGTCTCTGACCTTTCTGCTGATTCCCACATGCAACAGAATTTATCTGTGCGCAGAGATGACAAAAGCTTAAACACACCTTAAAACTTCAGCAAGATGACAAAAGGGGATCAAGGCAGCACACAGGTCTGCAGTTCTGAGCCTCTGGGTCTTACGGAGAAGCTACTTTGGTTTTGGTTCAAATGGCTTTGTACAAGCAGGATGCTTCAGTCAGGTTTGTAGTGTCGAGCCCAAAAATGAGCCCACCAGAAATGGTTTGAGCTTCACCTTGTGCAGGAGGTCTCGCTCACCCTAGAGACACAAGGAATTTCTCCTTCCATTGTGCATTTGTGCCAGCAGAGGTATTTCCCAACTGCTGAATTCACTAATTAATATCTAGAATTAGGCTCATTAAGTGCAGATTAGGGGTCTTGTGAAAGAAAAGAGAATCCCTAGAGAACACCACAGAGCCAGCAGGACGTTATCTGTTCCGATACCACATCTCCCTACTGATCAAGTATCTGCAACTTCCCACATCCAAACCAGGAGCTTCCAAAACTGAAGGAATCAATTGTTGACATGTGAGAAGTATGGATTAAGTTTACAACTGTGTGTAGAGCACTGGGGGATAAATTAACCTAATTGGGGTATTAGTCTCAGTTACACAGAGCAATCACCACAGGCTGCCTCTGTTTTCATTAGAAATTTAATTAAGTTTATCAATGTTTGGCTTCTTTGGCCTTGTTTTCCACCATCTTCCCCAGGCTTTGTTTAATTAATACTTTTAGTGGGGTGGGAATGGAAATCTTATTCCCCTCTGTACCTTGCTTTAAGTTTTCTTCTTTTGGACACAAATCTGTTCCTCACCAATTCAAAGCAGAGGAAGTCAGGGATGCATTTGCAGTCTCTGCTGCCTAAATGATGTTCTGCCACTTCACAAAGAGACAACATCAAGATTTCATGTTTAAGCTTTTAATAAAGGCACATCCACATGGAACACAACTGTTCTTAAAGCACAATGGCAGCTCCATCAGTTCAGGCACAGTCCCAGGCATCTGACCAGCCCAGAACATCGACACTGCAAAGTCCAAACCTGGAATGAAGACAGACCCTTGTGATGTTGGCTGTATACATTAAGCCACCTTCACCTTTTCCATTTACCTTCTCAGTTTAAAGCAGCAGCTCCTTCCCATGTGTTAATGTTTCACATAAACAGTTCTGGAACAAGCCAGGCAAGCTCAGGCCGTGCAGATCAAGCCCATGTACAACAAGATTTAAACTGAAGGTAATGGAGCTCCACTGATTTATAGAGCACATGGAGATAAGGTCGTACACACTCCTGTTCAGAAAGTGAAAAGTCTCCAGCCTTAGGGGAGTTGTTCCTAGATAAGGAAATGTCTACTCCAAAAACACTGGCTCTGATTTCTGTTCACGATACCACTTCTCACACATTTCTTACCAGAATGTACTGCCAGCAACAACTGGCACCCTGCCTTCCCACTCTAAACCTAAACATTAAGGACAGTGAACACACAACTAATGGGCTGAAGGCAGTTTTAATTTGGTGGTGGTTGAAAAAAATACAGCCTACAGTCAGTTCTTGTCAATGGAATAAGCTATGACATTCTCCTATGGAAAGGCTCTGACATCTTCCAACGCAATCATCAGGGACATCAGCACCGGGGGATTTATTAAATCATCACTTAACCAACCTCTTCTCACTATCACCACTACTCAAAACACAAAATACTCAACATCACTCAACCTTTGTCACTAGTGCAAGAGGCTGCAACAGTGGCTGCATGCCTTCCTGCACCCTCCAGCTTCATCTGCTGAGGGAGACTGGATCCCTTCATCATGGTGGGAAGCTGCTGCCTTGGAAAAGCTGCTCCTTCCCTTCATTAGATTTAATATATTTCTCATTATACAAATCTGCCAGTGCAACAATAAGTCTTGTTCATAAATCAGTTTGCCCTTTTGCTTCGCAGTCTCGGAGAACTTTCATCAAACAAGACATAAATGGGACCTGCAAGACAGGAGGTCAGAGCAGCCCTAACTAGATATTAATATCTATTCATTAAGCTTATTTTAATAGCACATTTTAACAGCTTCTGTAAAACAATTATGGCTCCCTCCTTACTTCGTACACCCCCCTCCCCATGTTGGTTTTTTTATAGCTCAAAAAGGGAAGGAAAGTGGTGAGTAATTTGATTACCAGTTTTTATTGTTTGCATTACAGTAGAATACAGAAAGGCCAAAGAGGTTTTCTGGCATCCTTGTGTTTTGTGCTATACATTAAAACTCAGCAATTACTATTCTAAACTCATCTCTTAACATGCTGATGGAAGTTTTCCAAGAGACCTTTCTGGAAAAACTATAAAAAAATTCCTATCTTAAAGCAACATTTGTTGGCAGTTTCCAAGAGCACCTCTGCTCATGCATACACAAACAGATGACTGCCTCTGCTCATGGCTCCTTCAGGAAGATACACATCTGCATATTTGTTTCATGACAGCGTATCAGTTATTCCACGACATCTGGAACCAAGAGATTATGAATCATAACACAACTGCACCCTGAAACACCATATTTGCTTATACAATAAGCACCTCAGAGTTAATTCTTCACTGGGAAAGCAGCAGCAAGCAAGTTCTTAACTAAAAGCAGAAAATTAAGGAGCTGAGGATTTAGTTCCTCGCAAACTTCTGCCACAATCCCAAGTGCTTTTCTTTGTGACTTACTGATTATCCCACCCCCCAGAGACCAACCCACCTTTTATTTGTGTTTATTAAGAACTGGTATCTCCCCCCAGAGCCAGGCCCCATTGCTCTGGATCCTCTATCTTAACACAGTAAGAAACATTGCAGCCCTGAAGACACAGTGATAGACACACGTGCAGCGTGACTGTGGAGCTTTTACTCTTTCAGGAAAGCAGCCTAAGGACAGAACGCTGTTTGTAGGTGGGGAACTTGGGAGACACCACTTCCATTCCTCCTCAGCTGACCCAGATCTATGGGAGAGTCAGAAACTACAGCCAGCCCTCTTGAATGTCAGTCCAAGATCCATTCCCACAAAGTATTCCATGAATGAGCTTACCTCCAGACATGGATTCTTGCATCCCATTGATCTGTCTATAGCTCAGCACAGCAGCAAACACTATAAAAAGGATGAATTTTCACTTCTAGTCATAGTTAATGCTTAGTTGCACTAACTACCCTTCTGTCACAGCCTGCTGAGATGCCATCCTACATCTCCTCCACCTACTTCTCTTATTTTCAACTTCTTTCCCTGGAAAAAAATACCCTCTTATTTATCTCAACCTTTCGCTGCTATGCATGGACAAGTTATGGGCTGCATCCATCTTCATGAGTCATTTATCTCTAGATTTACTGCCCAACTCCATCTATTTGCTCTCTCTCCCACACTCAATAGAGAGCATGTTTCCTCCCCAAGAGGACCACACACTAAACCTGCCCAGTGTTAATAATAAGTCTGACAAATAGCTCTGTCCCTCTGACCTATTCTCTGGTGTTACAGCGTAAGCCAATTAAGATGTAAGAGCTGAGAAAACCTCATCCTGGTGCAGTTTGTGGGCAAATGCTCTCACGCTCAGTTGTTTGGAAGAGCCCTAGTGAAGCTGAACACAAGCTCCTCTTATTCTACCACCACTTTCTTCAGAAAGGCAGCTGTGTGGCAGATCCTTTCACTTCACAAGATGCCACAGCTACAGAAAAACGCTGCAGTTTCATTTGTATTTTTTTGCATTTGTATTAGAACAAATCAGAAAGATCTTTTAGCTTCACAAGGATGTAAATAATGTGTGTCTAGGTAGGAGGAAAAAAGGCTTTCTTCAGGTACAGCAGCAGTAATTACTCGTCCATTTTCTCTCACCAGTTTTTCTCCTTTTATTTAGCTTCTCTTCATCACTTGCTAATGAAGATTACTCTGAAATTTGTGGCAGTATCCTTCATATCTGCATGCTTGAGATACTTAATACATTTCAGCTTCCACCATTATACCAATTACACAATACCACCCTCTACCTTCTACATACGCTTGCAATTTACCACTTTTTCTCCTGCCTCTCTGATTCTTGGCTCTCCATTTGTATCTGCCTCAATTTTCCCTATGCCTTTGTTGAAGAGCTGCAATTCCTCTCTTACAAGAGCCTTCTAAGAAGCTGGTCCTTACAGACAGGAAAAAATATCTAGTGCATCATGTCAACATGCCTCCCTGAGCATTCAAAGTTGGCTTGTTACCATTCCATAGAGGAAAATATTCAGGGCAGCCTCCGCCTTCCATTTCTTCCCATTACTTTCAAGGCTTTAACACCAAAAGCTTCCTGTGGAAGACTGCAGCTCTATTTACCCATTCGTCATGTCCTGTTTCCTGAAGTCCTTAAACCCAGTCTGGTTTTAAAATTAATAATGAGCTTTTACAAGTATTGAGATGCACCTTCTCACATTTTTATCTGTTGAGAAGCTCTGCAGCCTTACAGTAAATGTGACTGCTTCCTTTATACACCTGTTATATTCCCATTTCTTCAGATTTTGGTTTGCAGGTTACAGTTCCCTTACGGATTTCAGTCTTTCCTCCCCTGGCCCAGATTAAAACTGTTCCTGGGGTAATAAAGCATTAACTAAATGATAGCATAAATAAGTAATTATTTGATAGCCAGTGTCTTTTAGTGGGAGCATTAGATTTGACTTTCAGAGGGCTAGCCCTGCACAAGAAAGGGGGAGGAAGGGCAAGACAAGGGGAACTGACTGAGCTCTCTTGCTGTTTTGATCACAAGTCAGAAACCATGTTCAGCTGTCAAAGGTACTGTTAGGGGAGTTATCACAAAGGAATAAAAGGGTGGGAGTTAAAAAAAATCTCCCTTGCTTCGGAATGTTTGTACATTAAGTGACAGTTTGAAATGTTATGGAGAAAACGCTTGACTGAATCTTGCATTATCTTTTTACTTCAGTTCTAATAAAGGCTGGTGAGGAGACTGTCCTGACAATTCTACCACTACCATTATTGGATCACAAATTTAAGGCTTGTACTTCCAATTAAAAGCAATTAGAGCATAGTAAATATGCAGTATATGAACACCCATGGTCCCTTCTAGCACAATTTCACTCCAACAGGCAAAGAAAGTATGTCTTTTGTTTGTTGGTCTTCTACACACCTCCCTTTGTAGTGATAACTAAAACAATACTACTTTGATCTTTGTTAGACACTCCACAAGCTCCACTGACATTAATAACAACAGGAAAAAAAATTACTTTGTTAGAAAAGGAAAAGAAATTGCTGAGTTTTATTAAAAACAGTAAGAAACAACATGAGCAAATAAGCAAATAGCTTCCACTGAAACAGGTAGACTGTGGAGGTTTCACCTTTATGTTGACTGTAACCCTTGGGCATTATGAAGCTAATGAAGCAGTGCTCAGCATGTGCTCTCAGTGCTGGACCTCAAGAGCATTTTAGTAGCAAAGCAAAGGAGGTCTCAGTTCAGCCACTAACTCCCTGGTAGGACTCTCCCTTCACACATGACCCACAACCCCAGAAGGACTTGCCACTGTTGTATGAGGAGAGGAAAACACATGCAGCTCCTCAGCCACAGTTCACTACTTGTAATGACTTTTTTTTGCATAGCCAACGAACCTGTGGCTGAACTGGAACCACCTTCCTTGCTCTTGAGATCATACCCTATGCAGAGGTGGAGCACCCACACAAGAGCTGCCCCAGCCATCACATCTGAATTCAAACCATGTTTAAAAATCAAATCTCTTAAAGTTTCATACACCTTAAAACCAAAAACTATCTATGTGCACGAGGAGCCTGACATGCCCACAGGACTCCATGGACCAATATTTCCCAATTATCTAACCTATTCTGAAAACTTCTCCTTCAGTTAATACAATACAGGCAACAAATTCACATTTACCTCCAAACTCTCCTTACCTACACAACTTGACACAAATGAACAAGCCTCCTCACTACAGAAACCCCTACAGAAAACATTCCAAAACCACTCACCTCCACACTCGACATATTTATGAACAATTTTTCTCTAAAGCATTGGGCAACTTTAAAGCACTTAAGGTCCCCAGTGAAGCATTCAACACAACAGTCAGAAACTTACCTAGTTACCTCACAATTTTATCACTAGCAGCAATTCTTGGGGTGTTCAAGACCCAAACTGTTTCTCTTCAGAGTGCTGGACAACAATGAATAACAAGTGTTTGTGGTTGATTTTTTGATGCCCTGCTATCACAGTTATTTTTGTCCTTTACAAATGTGGTTCCAACTTAGAAATCTATTGACTTGACTTCATTTTTTTTCATAAACACACTGCCTGCTGGATGCATAATTCAAATTCACATATAAACTGTGAGCTGTTTGCTTTAGCAACAACTATAATTTAAGCATAACCTCAGCAGAAAGCCATTCTGTGCCATCTCCCTGTAAAGTGTAATTTAGTCTGGATATGCAATCTTCCTCTCTGCCATTCTAATAGCAGAGCTTGTTTGCTAAATAATCATCATCGACTTTTGCTCAAAGCACCAGTTTTATGTAGAGTAGGGGTTTTTTTCTCCCCCCTTCTTCTCCCCGCCACACACAAACATTGCCAAGCTAAATGAACACTCTTTGGAAAGCTATTACTGCCATGTAGTTTTCATTTGAAAATGTCACAATAAAGCAATGTTCTTTGATGCTGAGAAGCACACCAGGTTACCGCATGGCAAAAACAGCAAGTAAGATAAAAAGATACATTAGAAAGGCCCAAAGGGCAAGAAAATGACACTTTTGAAAGCCTGAAGGGTTTTTTACCATGCTTCCCTGTGCTGTCTTGGCACTTGAGGGAAACCAGCGAGCACAGGCCAAGATCAGGCTACACCATTAAGTTTCGCACCTCATCCAGATCCCTTCTAGCGCACAGAAGCAGCCAGAGTTAGCTAAGGGCTAAAAAGCAGAGCCAGAGAGCAGCAGCCCAGGCTTAGGTGCCGCTAAGGGTAAGAATTCAGAGTCTCCTCCGAGCCCTTGGCAGTTACCCGAGGCCTGACCCGGGCTGGGCGGCAGGGCCAGAGGCCTGCCCGTGCTTACAGCCTCCTCTGCGGGGAACAGGCCTCTGCCCGCACTGCTTAACCAGCCCCCCGCTGAAAACACCCCCTGCTACCGCCCCAGGGAGAAGAACCATCGCTGAAAACCAAACGCTGCAGGCCAGAAGGAAACGAGAGCGCAGCGACTCGAGTAAGCAAAGGCGCAAACACCTACCGCCAAAAAAGGAGCAGAAAACGAGTCAAGAACGTGAGAAGCAGGCGAGATAAGGAGGAGAACACAACCATCTCCAGGAGAAAACAGCCATTCTTAAGAGAGGTGAGGCTCTTCTGAGGGGTTTTTGTAGCGGGCGGGCCCGGCCCGGCCCAGGTGGGCCCGGGCGGGCGGGGGAGGGCGGGGCGGGGCCGGGCGGGGAGGCCGAGCGGGTATTTAAGGCAGGAAAGGGCAGAGCACAGCTCTTTCCCGAGGAGATGGCGGACTTCGGGGGGATGTTACGGTGCTGGTCCCAGCTGCCCCAGGAGCTGCTGCTGCGGGATGTTGAGGTGGGGGAGCTGTGGCGGGTGCATGGGGTAAGGGGAGTTGCTTGCTGAGGAGAGCTTTCTCTGGGGAGGTCTGTACCAAACTAAATAAGTTGTTTTTGCTTTTTGTTAGGTGGTTTATGGAGTGCGTGGTGCTGGGCCTGTGCAAAACAGCAGCTCCTCAGTAGGGAAATGGCATTTTAGTGAGCAGGAGCCTGAGGCCTGTGCTGGGCCTGCAGCCCCTGACCGATAGCCCCATAGGGATCTCCAGTCTTTAAACTCCCTGCTCTGAAAGGGGAGGAGGACTTCAAACAATAAAAGTGAAGGAAGGGTTAAAGTAGAAAAGCTGCTACTTCTGGGGTGACTTAAAAGGCACGAATTGCTAGAGGTTTTCCTGGTTAATGGAGGGTCATGAAGCAGCTTGGTGGGTAGAGAGGAGGGTCTGAGCATTTGTGGTGATGTTCTCCAGTGCTAAGCATTGGCTTTGGTCCTGCTTACATTTCTGGATGGTTTAGTAAATAGTGACAAAAAAAAGTTTTGGGAGCTGAGGGATCTCTACTGGCTTAAACACTGAATTCTCCTTAAAAAGTACAGTATCTAAATGCTATTCATATAGAAATTATGACTATTTTGGTTTAGAGCTGAGGTATTGTGGGGTGTAGCTCCAGGGCGTGTTTAATCCTGGAGTAATCATGGTGCTAAATGAGGCCAAGGGGGCTCTGAGTGATGAGTCTTGTTCAAAATCTGTATTTTCTTCATTCTGTGGAAAAAAATAATATTTCCTTGTTCTTATTTTAAAAGAAGCAGCAGGCTTTGCTATCTCAATTTGTAAAGCTGAGTACTGTTGGCAACCTTTTAGCAATAAAACTATGCAGGAGGCTTGTGTGGAGAGAAGGGGGAATAAAACCCTTTAGAACAACCTTGAAAATCTACTGTCAATACAAAGGTTATGCAACTCAAAGGCTATGCGATAGGGATTTAGAGTTACTCAAATGTCTAAGCTGACTATCGAAAAGCTTGTTGTGCCGAAGACTGCAGAAAGATGCTTCCTTTTCTCTGTGTCCTGGGAATAGTAAAGATTGTAAGAGCTCATTTCTCTATCTGATATTTCCTGACCTTTGCTGCCTACTCTATATGAACAGCAAAGATCAAGCTAAAGATGTGGAAGAGCTCACAGATGAGCAGGTTATTTAGTCTAAAAGCCATGTCACATCTGAGCTTTATCTCATGCTTTAATATGGTTCCAAGCTTGACTTTGTCACTTTGATTTTTACTTCTCTTTTTTTTTTTATTTTGTAGCCCTAATTGACCCAGAATCTATAGCAGTTATTGAAAGGAGAAAAAGTGTTTGATTATTGCTGAGCTCTGTCACTTCAGTCTATGGTGATTTAAAACAACAAAATCTGCAGTAGAGTTGGCTGGGGAGATCATTGTGGAATTCTGCTAGTATACTGGGAGGGGAACTCTGAAATAAGAACCCCAAAATCCTTGAAGGAAGACCTAGATGTAGCTGTTATATTTTTTATCTGCACAGTTTCCTTTCTGCTGGTTCTTAGTTCACTTGAAAGTTCACTTCAAAGTTCTCAGAAGGAAAAAACCCTTCATGTGTTTTTCTAGTTAAATGGCAATATTTTTATTTTGGTAAGAGTATTGTGGATACAGTTTGGCTTGTTTGTCAATGTTAGTGTAATGTTTACAAACTGGTCACAGGGATTTTGAAACTTAGTATCAAAATGTAATCTTTTGTCAAAGTGATGTAACTTGCTGCCTTTGCCATATACTTCAATCCACTTGCTAGGACTTCTCTTAAACGCTTCACTGCTTCCAGTTGTGGTATGGAAAGTGTTCTTTCTTCTTGTCACCAGCCTCTCTCCTGTGTCCTCTGTCAGTGATGGGTGCCTTGTGTTAGGACGCTTGTCTCCATTCTGCTATAAGCTTAAATTGCATCTCTCCTCATCCAAGGTTGTCACCATCTGTCCAAGAGGAACGAGGCTGTTGCACAGAGGGTCTTGTTGGCTTGTAAACACAAGCATTGTCTTCACTTGCTTAAGTAACACACTCAGTTAAGCTGAGATTTTCTTCTGTGTTTTCTCTGTGCTGACATATTTCCTTCTGTGATCAGCTCTTGACTTGTCCTGGCATTACAGCTGATTTGTTCCTTTCAGTGTTGGCTGGGAAAGGGGAGGAAGCCTGAGTAGCTGAGCTGGTCATGTTTAGAGGCAGTTTGATATTTCCTTAATGCAGTTAGCTGTTCTGATGCTGGTGGGGCCATTTGTCTTCTTTAGGAAGGTTTTAGTTCTGGGCATGTAACATAGGCTTACCTCTAGGATGATGCTTATGGGTGTTTCATATTTTTCACCATAGGCTTTGGAACTGACTAGTTAGGATTTAATGCTGCCAATGACAATAAACATAAAACTAAGCTGACTAATGATAATGATAACTTTTGGCTCCTTCAAGCACTACCATGGCTAGTGATTGCATCTCCTACCCTTGTAGGCATTAGAATGATGGTAGCACATGAATATTTTACTTCATTGTTATTGGTAGTGAAAAACAGTAAACAGCAAAGGCTGTAATACTTGATTCTAGGAGAAGAGGAATGTCTTGTCTGTCTTGGGTGCTCTGATTATCACAGAAAAAAGGATCTAATTTTGACTATTGCAGAGCTGAAACTGCACTGGTGTGTGAAATTTAGTGTTCACATCTCCATGACCTATCTAAATCACACTGGTATATGTGAAACAGCCCACCGAGGTTTTGCCAGCAAAAAGAGATAGAGAATTTGAAAAATCTTGTTTTTAGGAGTCAGCTTTGCCACCTGAAGGAGTGTCTCTAGTCTTAAAATGTCGAACTTCTTCCAAGATGCTTGATGTTAACTAAAACCAATTTTATAGCTATGTGTTAGTTGATACTTATATCTTCAAGGTAAGACCAGGGGATGTAGAAAGCAGTCGTCCTCCGAGCCTAATGTTAATTACAAATCCCTGAGGTTGCTAGGAAACCTTATCTTAAAATGAGTATACCAGCAATCAGGCTAGATGCTGATCTTAGAGATGTTGAGGAGATTTTCTTTCTGTCTTATTCTTCCTTTCCTGGCTGTGATAGAAGATTGATTTATACGAAGCTGTGTCAGTTCAGGGTTTGGGGGGGAACTGCTCCTCTTCTGAAACATCCTAGAAATGCAACGAGGGAGAAGGCTGTTGTTTGTCACAGCTCTTTTGTAAAAGAAGGGGTCATGGTGACAACTCCCCTATTAGAATGTAACCCTTATTTACTAATCCTGCCAACCTCTGTGACTGAAAGCTTTGGGCTTTTTAAAACCACTCTTCTCTCTAATGAAAAACAAAGTGGCATTTCCCCCCCCCTTCCAGTGAAGTCTGGCTTGCCTTGCTCCAAGTCAGCAGGCTTTTATTACCCTGTCTTAAATGAGCAGTCACAGAATGTGAATCTCTTTGCAGTCTTTATACACAGTCGGGTTTTGCCTGTTGTCAAGTGCTTTAAAGATCCATGATAAGGGGCGTCTATGCTGGGTGGAACAAAGTCCTGTTTGACAGTGATAAAAATAGGAGCCTAGGAAAGGAAACAGTTTAAGTATAGCTGCCACCTGGAAATAGTGGAGACTTAGATGTTGAAAGGACAGAAAGAGACACAGGTTCATCTAAGTCTGGTAGTCTTGAGTTCTAAATTCTGTTGGGACAAGTGGCTCTTCTGCCCAGTAGAGAGCTCTGCACTTAACTGTGCTATCAAAAATGGGGTTGCCCATATAGATATGTGAGCCTCATGCTTGCTCTGAGATTTGGCAGAAGTTAATGCAGAATTGTGGTTTCAGTAACCATATCCTGTTCATCCAGCCTCCAGTCGCTTCTGGGGAGCCCTCACTACTAGAATATGTCTTGCCAGGTGCTGTGGAGAAATCCCAAGGTTTCCTGTGTTGTAGGACACTGAAGGTGAGAGCTGCAGGAGGAGTTTGTGCTCAGTGGTAAAGGTACCAAAGTGCTCTTGGGGGTGCTAGGTCTTAGCTGTGAAGACACCTCCTCTACCTCACGTTTATCCTGAGGTAAGACAAGAGGGAGGATGGCCTAGCAGCTTAATTCCACTGGTGTTTTTTTGCTATAAAACAGAAATAATCATGAGGTTGAAGCAGGTTGGAAGTCTCGATGGTTGGGTATTGATTTGAAACTCTTTGGCAAAACGGGAACCAGCACTTTGACAAAATAAACATACCTTGTGCAGCAAATGGTTTATTGATGATCTGCCCGCAATGAAGTCACGGAGGTGACCTTACTGCCCTGACTTACAGGATTTTTCTGACTGCAGTGTTGAAAGGGCAGAAATAATACATTAATTTCATGTTGGAGCTGGGGGAATTACCTCTCTGGGTTTGTTTGTCATGTCAGCTTTGTTAATTACCCAGAGAGCTTTCTTGATAGTTATTACAGGCAATTTTGTCCTTTCAAGCACTGCAGACCAAAGCTTTGTAAACAAACAAATTTATGGGTCTGTTTATACTGCTCTCTAACCTGGGTTTCTAACACTGTGTCTGGGCAGAGAATAGTCCTTACAGGGAGGAGGCAAGATCAGGAACATTCCCAGCAGGTGTCTGGTAAGAGATGTTGGCTGGAACCTTAATCTGAAGTCTGCTGTTCCCTTTTCCACATGGTAAACTCCTCCTCTGAAATAACTGCGCCTGAAACTTTGGGCAACTGCTCTCCACTTAAAAATGAATGGCTGTTGCAGTCTTGTTTGCCTCATACCCCTGAAAAATGCAAAACTGCATAGATGTAAAACTGCTTCAGATCTTGATCAGTTCTAACATCTTAAATGACTTTGAAATGCTTTGACTTGAACTCTGAAGTGAATTTTGTAATGGTAATTTTTTTTAAACAAAAGCCTTTTCTGTATCAAAGTGGAATAATAACACTTAGTTTCATTTCTCTTTTTTCTTCCCAAAAGACCTTTTTAAAATCATGCCAATGAACCTTTCTGATAGAAGTAGCCACTGAACAAAAGTGTTTTGAACAGAATATGCCAACAGGTCCATGTGGGAGTTGTGACATCCCTTTGGCCCTTTAATGCAGCTAGGAACCAATCAAGACCTCTTTATTCTGCCTCTAAATAGCTCTTAAAAGACAGCCTCTTACAATGCTACCAAATTATTCCCCTTCATTGTAGCTTTGATTTGTTCCCAGCTCATGATCAGATCCAAATGAGAAAGGAAAGCTTTCTTGAGGCTGTCCTAATTGGATGGATAGGCCAGGCCTGACTCTGGGCCCCTTGCATGTTGAATTTGCATTTTGAGTTGTTCTTGGAAATCAAGTGAGTTCTTCTCTCGCTTGCTGCTGTTAGAGCCTCAGGTTCCTATCCAGTCTCCCCTAATCACCAGGATTACAATGGAAGCCTCGAAATCACAACTTTGTTTTTCTCAAATTGCCAATTACAATGCAGGATGTGGCCTCTTCTATTTTGGTATTTCACAGGATGAGTGAAAGATCTCTTCAGCCACACCTGATAAACAGAGGAACAGGTTTTCATTTAGCAGGAAAGAAACAAAAATATTGAAGATTTCAGTAAGGTTTTAGTTTTATATCTTTATGTTCCCAGAGCTTAATCCATTGGATGCTCGCTGCTGGACTGGTTAATCAGGAATGGCTTGCTCTAAGTTTGTGGGGCTTTGCACTTAAGTGGTGTTTTGTTCTGGTTATGCTGCTGGGAAAAGGAGAGCTAGTTTGCATGTCTGACACGTTGCTGGTTGCAGCCTGCCTTTGTGCTCAACTTTGGAGAGTCCTAACCTCTTCTGGGGAGTTGCCCTTAAGGACATTTAATGACAATGAAAGAAGATTGACAGCCTCGGAGACAGGGGGTCTGATTCTACAGCTGCTGCAATGAGTCCAACCCTACTATTCCTGAATCTGGGTCTAAATTTCTCTGGGGATATGTCTATACTACACTCAAGCTCCTGTCTGTCAGGTAGCTGCCTGTCCTCTTAAGTAGAGCTGAATGACCCAGATGGGCTGGGATAGAAAAGATCTGGTCCTCTGCAATCCCAGGTAACTGTGGTGGAGGGTTAAGATGGAAGGATCTGTTTCACTTTGCTGCAGACAGACCCAGTGGACCAGCCCTGGAGATCCTGAGGCTCAGCTGCACATCTCCCTGGGGGTAGATCTGTACAATGCCTCACTGCGCTGTTGTCGACGGGCTGGTTTGCTAGCGAAGGTCTCAGGAGGTGATCTCTCTGGATTCAAACGAGCTTACAGTCACATCTGTAGTGTTGTTGTGCTACAGGAAACCGCTGTTAATTTATCTAGCTCCATGCCGAAGTGACACACTGATGTGCTCTCTGGTCTTGAAAAAGATTCTCTTGGAATCCAAGCGTACTAATGATTGACGCTAATTGTTTTCAGTCATGTGAATTTTATGGATAATGCTTAGCAGAAAGGATGGTGGGTGCAGGTATTAGAGTGTAATCATACAGCAGTCGTGTTGCAGCAGCAGTGCCTTCTTCAGAAAAGGTCAAAATAATTTGCGGTGCCTCTTATGTTTTAAATGGTGTGTTTACCGTGGATAAAACTACCTTGAAAAGACTTTAACAAAGATGACTTAATCCTCTGGAGATGCCTGAGGTGGCAGGATGCTTGTTTCTTGCATACCCTGCCAGCCTGATTCCACGGGGGGTGATTTGGATTTCTCCATGTCCTTTAAAACATGTGCTGTGTTCCTCAGCTGGCTTCCGCTTGCAGCTTAGGGAGCTGCTTGGCTCTGCCAGCCAGAAAGTCCCTTTCACCAAGTGTTGTCATCTCTTTGTAGAAGCATCTCCTTGCACCACTGAAAGGATTGATTCTCTTCATTTCTAAAGACAGAGAACCTTTCACTGCTTTTTATACCTAGAGGTCTATGTGAGGAAGGAGGGGGGGGAATTTCACTTGACATACTAAGTCAGGGGACTTCCCATGTTTTCATCTCTTCTCGTTACACAGACTGTTTTTCACCCTGAAGTTAAGTCTCATCTTTGACCGATCAATAATTCTAGGGGCAGCACTGACCTCTTCAAACAGCATGGGTTGAGGTATGTGTGCTTGCAAGCATATGAGGGGGGAAAAAAGGCTTGATGCCTTACTACTTATCAGTCTAATTATTGAAGTTAAGCTACTGTGATTTACCCAACCTCTGTGTGTAGGCAAACAGATTTAAAATGATTTGAATGGAAGAAGAAACATGGTTTGAACTAAGTGAGGTTAGGGAGTACAGGTAAATTCAGCAGCAAGCTGACCAATAGCTTTATGCTGGTGTAGAGTATAAAAAAAAAACCCAACAAAACCAGCAATAATGAAAGCCACCATTATAAATCTGCTTCTTATTGCTTACAGCTTCAGGCTGACTTAAAATCAACTTTTATTAGCTCCATATTAGGGGATTGTTTCCTCTGGATTTGATTACTAGGATGGATAGATTTGAAATCTGCATTTCCATATAGATAGAACTGTTCTTTTATAACCCTGCTGCATTCCTGAGGAGGAAAGGAGTTCACCAAGGCTGATTGTTTTAAAGGACTAACTACAGCATGGGCTGGGGAGAAGGTGGAGGCGAGGCATTAAGAGGGGATATGGCACCTGGAATGAGTCTATCAGGCATCAGGCTGTGCAGTTTTATCTGTATTAGGCTAAAGACTATAGTCTTTGGCTGGAAAAAAGAGTACCATTGAACCAGGTCCTACCTTTTGATGGTTAAAGGGCTGTGTGAAAGAAAGGATGCTGCTGTCCTGTTTCAGAGACAAGTTAGCTGAGGTTGAGAAGTAGTTTTTCAGCCTTTTAAAGGGCTTAAGAGCCCTTAATATGCTTTGAACAAGCTGAGAATATTTATCCTTGCATAACAGAAAGCACATGCTGCCAAAGGGGAGAGGTAGATCTTCCCCCTTGTAAAAAAAGTACTGTTTGAATGATTCTACTTTCCAAAACTGTTCAATGCTGTGTACTCTGAAAAGAATTAAGGGCGGTTCTAACCTGTGGTAGACAGTAATGTAGCTATGGGGCTTGCTGTGTGGCATATTAACACACAGTTGTAGTTTCGGAGCCTAGTGTCCCTTCATAGCAGCTTAGGGGACAGGGAGAGGTCTTGTTTTTCCTTCCAGGCATGGGCTTTCATTCATTTAATCTCTCTTGAAACAGAGCACAAAATAAATAAATAAATCTGTCTGCTTGGGTTTTTCCCCTTTCCTTCCCTGGGCTGGTCTTGTGATGCTGGTGAAATGAACTGACTTGGAGAATCAGCTGACTTTGGTGCTGGTGGGGATGAGCAGAAAGGGTGGAAGGGAGCTGAGCAGCACCTTTTTCTGGTAGAGGAAGTGGTAACGTTGTGGATTAGCCCACCCGACCTGGTGAAGGTTCTCCTGTACTCCACCTGCAAGCTGCAGTTTCCAGCTGGCATCGTAACTGGGATTTCCCAGGTTTTGTCTCCATCTGTGGGAGACCTCCAGGGGAGTTGCTTTATCACAGGGTCTTTTGTCTGGAAAACAAGGATGACAGCTCTTTTGTGAAATTTTGACACCTGCAGATAACTCCTGTGTCCTGCAGCCTATGCCAGACCCCCTTTCTCCATACCTAACAACCACCACCTACCTTGAGCTTTTTAGTGACAAGTGGGAAATTGCTCTATTAACAGAACAAGAAGCTAATACCTTCCAGCACCTGCTTCTTTATGGCTGTGAAAACTTTGAATTGAATATGCAATAACAGATAAAATAAAAGTACAATGATGTAACAGTAGAATTAATTCAAATTGATTTTTCCTCCCTTCCTCCTTGTACTAATTTTGTACCTATTTGATGTTGCTGGAATGAACTGGCTTTGAATGGAAGTTGCTGTCAGAGATACTGCTGGAGTCTCAGGGTGGAACTCTGCTGGAGGTTTTTTGGGTGCATATTGGTGAGTGCTAATGTTACTGTTTCTTGAGACACCAAACTTACCCCTCTGAACTCCTACAGTGTAAGCCTACCTTTGAAGTCTTTAAACCCTCAAAATGGTTTCAGGGAACTTCAGTTTCATAGTCTTTCGTGTAGGGTTTAATAATACAGCGGACTTGCTGATGTTATATTCCCTTCCCAGTCTGTCTAAAGCTCTAGAGAAGCAGAAGCTGCAGCTGGGGCACAGTAGGAGAGTACCTCGTGTGTGTTGTGTTTGTTACTGGGTGGTACAAGTCAGCTTGTCCCTTCCCTGGAGATGGCTGTGCAGAGCAGTTGTGATGTCAGACTTCATGGTTCAGGTAGCTCTCTGAACAATTCAAATCAGCCAGGTGGATGTGAAGAGAGGTTTGCTGGAGATTTATTTCTGTTTCTTGCTGGGATACATCAGGTCCTCAGGTTCTTTTGCAGTGTGTTAATCTCCTATGCTTAGCTCGTTTCTGTTATTACACTGGACTTGCAGACGAAGTTGAGACAAACCTGTACCAACACAGAGCAGGAGGAAAAGGGCTGTAGCTGAAACATGCTTTGCACAAAGATGTTTTCTTTGAAACGGGGAGCTTTGTGTTGCTGGTCCTTTGCTGCCTCATAGCATCAAATATTCATTCCATGTCTGCATTTTGATTGTGAGAGTGTGATACAAGAAGACATGATGTTGCTTTAAGCCAGCGAAACCACAGAGCTGTCAGAAAGGAGACCACAGCTACATGGAGCTCTTTCCTTAGAAGCAGCAGTTTGCAGGCATGTCTGGTGTAAAGAATGAAAGCACTGGAGAAACAGGGGATGGCTCAAGAGGAGGTGAAGTTTCTGAAAGATGTGGTATTTGGCTTGAGGATGTAAAATCCTGGTCCTTTTGTACACAGAAAGAAAAAGCAATTTAATCCGTAGTACAACAGACTGCATAATAAACAGGTAGAGGTACCTAACCTGTTAACCCTGAACTGCTGGCTGCTCAACAGACTGCATAATAAAAGGTCTTGGCTGTATTACCTGGAATTATTGTTGGTATAATAGACTGCAGGTGATAAGCAGGCACAGGTATATTACCTTCACCTTTTGCTAGAAAGAGTAGGAAATGTTGTTTTTCCTTCGTGCTGTTCTTGGCTCATGCTGGGCTACTGTAAAATGGACTTGGTTTGATGCTCTTGGCAGTTTGGCCCAGGTCAGTAAAGACTGAAGACCTTCCCATGCCCTGAGGAAACCCTGAAAAGAGCTGCTAAGTGATGCTGTGGATAGATGAAGGTCTGTTCAGCGACCAGGGTTGTTGTCAAGAGTTACCCAAGCTTATTCCCCTGTTAATTACTTGTTAGCTCAACTTGAAGTATGAAAATGGAGAAGTGTTTGCCCTGGCAGTTTTACAGGCCACAAACGTGTAAGGGCATCCTTATCAGAATCACATACTTGGCCTTTATCACAAATAATTACTCTGGACAACTGAGGAATATTTCAGGGCACATTCAACTCCTGACTTGTTCAGGAAAGTGCTAACTCTCTCTGCCAGCGCCCTGGGAGAGGAGAATTGTCACTCCTGGCAGATGAAAGCCCTGACTGCTCACACTGCTTCTGCCTCGGGAAGGAGGGACAGGGAAGCTGTTTAAAGCTGTTGGTGTCAAGCCACCATAACAACCTTTCTGGACAGAGTCTTTGAGAAATTGTATACACTGTACATCTGTGTAAATTGAAGGAAGTTTCTTTCCTTCAAGAGATAATAGTATTTAGTTCTAGATTTCCATATCTCCTTACTGATGCAAGAAGACTAAACCTTAATCTGCCTGTCCTGAAATCCTGCATATGCAAGACAGGGATAATGTTCCTAAATCTGACTTTGGAGTTAATGTTTATCTTGTTAGACCGTGACTTTCCTTCTAAACTCCCTTGCTGCTACTCATCTTTTCCAGTGGCAAAACAGGGCCCTCAGAAGAGGGTCTGGATCAGTCTTATGAAATTAGTAACAGCTTCACTGAGCAGTGTGAAGAAATCACAATGGAAGGTAAGAAGTCTGCATTCCTCTGAAACATCAGAACAGAAGCATTAGGGATAGTTTTGCCAAAACAGAATTTGAGTAACTGTTTCAGCTCACTGATCAATTTGAAATCAGCACAGAAATGAAAATGAGTCTGGCACTTGATAGCACTGGCCATCACCCATGCTGGCCTCATTCACGAGTGAGAAAAGGATAAGTGAGCAGACAACAGATCGAACTGAGGGATGGATGTCTCCTGCTGGAGAGAGAATCATTGGCTTGTTTTTCTGTCCCAAAAGAACTTGAAGTTGGGTCTTGCTGGAAGATTTAACCCTGTGGATCCCCAACAAAGCTAGTCGTAGTGTTGAGAGGGTCTATTCTGTTTCTCTCTGGGTTTTAGTAAAGCTCATCTTCTATCTATTATGGAAAATCTACTGTTGAAGGGTGCACTTGGAGATTGCTGTCAAGGGTCAAGAATCTCTGATTCTGAACACGTGAAGTGAAGGTTTTAGTTCTGGCAGACACAGAGCTGTTAACTTTGGCTGTTAGTAAAGCTGCTTGAGCAATAGGAGGTTGGACATCCTGAGCTGTGTTCTGGTGTCGTACCAGTTTTACATCCTTATATTCCAGCTGGTTTGATAGAGTTGCTGCTGATTTACACCAGAGTACTAAGGACAGTTTAGCTCTCCCCTTCTACATTGCTCAGGAATGTTTTCTCATCCCATTTTCACTGTAAGAAACACTAATTGAAATTCATGCTCATATGTCTTATGAACTATGAGTCAGTGGAATAAAAGCACTTAATCACTTAATGAAATTATTGCCTCTCCAAGCATGAAGAAAGGGTGGGGAGGGGGGAAGCATGGACTGCTTTATGGCAATCACTTGAAAAACAAGTCTCTTTTTACTTCTTTGTAGTATGTGTAACCTGGTGTGTCCCTTTCTCGTGCACTGGCTCCTGAAGACAATGATTGCTAATGCTGTAGCAATAGCAGAGCTGTGCACCGTGTCCAGCTTACAAAACCAGCAGGCTCACTGCTGGTTAGTAGCTGGGTGGTGGATGCTCTGTGTAAGGAGGTTTTCTTCAGAAAAGGGACTTGCAGTTCTGAACTGGAAGGGTGGCTTAAGGAAAAAGGCTTGTATTGCAAATCACCATGGTGATGACTGGGTCCAGCAAGTGCTCAGCTCCTATGGGAGACTTTGAGAGTAGGATCTGTTTTCTTTGCTTTGAATGCCAGCAAGTGTTAAATTCACCTGGTTTGCCCTTCTCTCTAATGGTTTAGACATGCATCTCTTCCCTTTCTCAGCGTACCAGTAGTAGGTGAGCAGTCAGACGAGGCTGAGCATTTTTAAACCTCTCAGTGGCATCTTCTGCAAATCAGATGATAATCCTCAAGCTCCAGCCAAATTCCTGCTTGGCCAACAGTCTCCTGTGTCCCTGAAACCACCTCCTGCCGTGAAACATTCTTCCAGCCTTCAGATGGTTTTTTTTGCTGTGCTTAGCGTGTTCTTTAGCAGGGGCTGTGTTCTCCTTAGATGGATGTTTGTGAACACCGAGCGAATTGATTCTTGTCAATTATAAAGACTGCAAGGAGTCTGGAGACTCCTTGAGATGAAAAGCACGGGGGAAAAAAATGCGAAGCATTAATTATTTATCTCTTGGTGTCATTATTGTATAGGGTTTAAATTACTACTTCAAAATCATTTCTCATTACCCTGTACTGTCATCGCTGCACATACAAAGAACTTACATGCAGCAGATATTAGAGAAGGTAAGGTGCTTGGATTTATTAGGGAACAGGCTCTTCTCCCCTCCCTCCCCTTCCTCCCACTAGCCAACTGGATTAGTCTGGACTAAATTAAATAGGTTCAAAAAGCCAAAAGAAAGAAGCAAATCAATACAGAATAAGAAATTAAAAATCACTTCATGGAATTTATTTTAATCTGCAAAGGTGTAAAGTGCTTAAACTGCAGATCCCACACTGAAGAAATCTGAGGGGATTCTCGATACGAATTTTGAACTCAACGCTCAGGTTTGTGGTTCCAGTGCATCTGAAATTAAGCTCCTTGTGTGGTCAACTAGCTAGATTTGTACCTGGGAAGGAAGGGAGGGGACATAGATCATGTATTTTTGCAGTGCCAATGTTTTGGTGACAAGGAAGCTCTTCAGGTTCTATGAATATTGCACCCTAGAAATAAACATCTTCCTCTTTTCCTGGACCTGTTTCCTCTTTTAGATGGTGCCTGCTTTTTTCCCTGAGTAATACATCATTGAAGCAACTCATTCTGGTGATGAATTGCTTGTACATGTTATCAGATGGGCCTGTTCTGATACTCCTGCATCATCCAGAGTATTACACTAATATATCAACAGCCTGAACTGGTGCTCCGATTATGTGCCTCGAGTCTCATACATCACTGAGCTCATCCATGCACCCAGATCCTGCTGGATCAGTGCAGTGTGACCAGGGTGCCCCAAGCAAAGCCCCCCGGGCTGTCTCTAGCAGCTGTGCACAGTCAGCTTTGTGCAGAATTTGGGACAGGCTTGTAAGAGACCATCAGCAAACTCAAGTTTTTCAGGTCGTGGAGTACTTTAATATTTAGGTCAGATCGTTTAAATGCCTTTCAGAATGAATGTCTCTGGACAGTCTCTTATGACAGTCTTCTGAAATGTGCTCATACCCAGCAGCTGTCTTTGAAATCTTGGGAGTTTAGCCCTTCCTCTTGTTAAATATTGTAGTGTTGGCTCTTTAGTACCCCCAAGTTATGAAGAGGGATAAGCACATCCATCCTCTTCCAAAGCCAACCTAAAACACCCACACCTCATGAACTTGCAAGACCAGCCTTCAAACGTGCAAGCACAAGGATTATTCTCTTTAGGCTCCTGGCACTGGAGCTCCTGGGACCTAGGGCAGAACCTGCTGAAGTCAGCAAAGGTGGTTCTTGAGGACACTGGGTCAAGTATCTGGTACTGAAAGAAAAATGTGTGCTGTCTGCTTTGTGAATGCTGCCCTACAGCTGGACTGTGGCCCAGGCAGCCTTTCCCCTGCCCTGGCACCCACAGATACTGTGACCTCAACCTGACATCTCTCTCTAAACAAGATGCAGCTAAGAAGCTGAAGTTATTTGCATCCTAGCAAAGATGTTTATGGATTTGAGGATAATTTTAGAGTCTGTTACTTTACATTCAGGGTGATCTTTTGCAGCTGTTGAGAATGAATTGCAAAATTAAAAAAAGCAAGGGACTTGTAGGGAGAAAATAATTCTGATTTGAGTAGGAAACCAGAAAGTAAGGATTACACCACAGAGCCTCAGGATAGCAACCTAATATAATGCTGAATTGAGCTACATATGAACTGTAGACACGAGTTTGATTTGAGCTCAGATTTGGCCACTTAATATTTGTGAGAACATTGAGATCAAAGCAGAAAAGATGGATTGTTTACATGTTACATCCTTCCAGTGTTTAGGAAGACAGATATTAGAAAGCTATCTGCAGAGCTGTGTATCCTTATCAGATGACCCAAGCAGAACAGGGATTTCAAAGCTCTATAGACAAAGAAACCCTTCTTACAAGCCAGTTTGGCTTGGAGTTGTAATGTTGCAGAGATTTCTTTCAGTGCAGGGAGACACGTGAGGGGGAGCTCTGGGAACGGTCGAATCAATAACCTGGTTAAATTTAAGTTCTCAGTTCAGGTACACTGCTTAAGGGAATGCTGTATGTTGTATTTTTTATATATATTTAACTGCTGGTGTAGTAAAACTCACCTGGAAGTGAGGAGGTGTCCTTTCCCTGTCAGAATTAGTTATGCCTGTGGGGTTCAGCTTTCACCTGCCAGGTTATATGAGCTCCAACTGGTGCTAGCTAATAAGTTGGGTGATTTGGCAGACATGGTACATGTCACAGTGTCTTTATGGTCTAAAAAAAAAAATACCCTGCCTGCTCCAAAGTGTTAACCAGATGAATGTGAGCATCTGACATACACGCAAGTTATTTAGGTCCTTCTGCATGGCAGATTCAGCTGGCACAACAGTTTGCTCTGTACCTCATGTTGTATGCTCTTTCTCCTCGCACAACTGCTGCCGTGTGAAAGAGGACCGACATGTATTGGTTACACTCATTAGCTATGGAGAATGTGACTGTGATTCATAATCATCTGCTGCTTTCAGACAAACACACACCCAGACCGTGTTTCTTTGCCTTCACTGGCAGGAGGTGTCTGAGGACACAGGCTGGAGCCTGGGAAACAAGCCCCTTGCTTTCAAAATGAGGGTGATGTTAACAAGGTGGCGGCTTCGGAAGGGAATCCCCAGGTGAGCTGTGCTGACTGCCTTCAGCCCCAGCACAGAGCTGAAGGAGCAGGTAGGAAATAGCTGCTGTCTGGTGGGGAAGTACCCAGAGCCAGACAGCTGGGGCAGAGCAGAGCTGCTTGGCAGGGCTTTCAGCCTGCCTTCCCTTCTCTCCAACAGGATATTCCTCCACGGTTTTTTAAAGGCTGGAGGGGTTTTTTTTCCCTTTACTATTTTAAAAAAGCAAATCAGGACATGTTTTGGGGGCCTCAAAGCCTCAGTGGTGCTTTTTCCAATAACACAGAATTTGCCAGGTACAGCAAATAGCTGCTCAAACCCCTTTTCACTTGCTAGCTGCAGCACCCGAAAGCTAAACTTCCCTCATTAACAATTAATGACACTTAGACTTCATGCTCCTAATAATGTCATCCTTGATTACACCTTTAAATGGCAAGACCCAGTTGTTGGGGACAGCATCCTCAGCCTGCCCCAAGTAGGTCAGCACCGGAGGGGTGTTGTTGCATGCAGCATTAGTTGTGCAGTACGTTGACACGGGGGCTTCAGGAGCTCTCCTTGGGAAGTAGTGACTCATTCATTAGTGACTCGTTAGTAAGCTGTGACAAACTGCAAAGGGCATTTTCAATGCAGCTTAACAAGAGGAGGTTGCAAAAGGCGTGTTACTGCTGGCTTTTGCCATCCTTGGTGCTGTATCGTGCAGAATGGCCACAGGAAAGCACTGGGAAAGCCACTGCCCTGGTTCTGAAGCTTTGATTTGTAGATTGTCTGGCTCTGTAGAAAGCCCAGCTGTGTGTGGGTGCTCTCTATGAGGAGTGGGATGTAGGAAAAGCCTACCCAGGCTTGTGTGGAGGAGCAAAGATCAAGCTCTCCTTTGATGCCACTATCACTTAAGTAAAAACTCTGGCCTGCCAGCAGTGCTAGTCAGGTTCTGCAGGGACCTTAATGACTGGGGGGGGGACTCAAGGGAGAAAAACCCCTAAATCTGACAGCTATCCTGTTACATCAGTGACAAATTTGTAAACTCACTTTGCAAGCTCAGAATGGAGGTGATTTTCAAAAGCCAAATTACACTTCCATTTTATTACAACAGTATTTTTTCATGTTTGAAAACTTAGGGCTGGGGTTTTTGCATGCAGGTTAGGAGGATAATGCTGACCTTTGGATTGGTATCTCTATGTGTCTGCCTTAATCAGCTTCTTGAAGTGGTGGTGAGGGAAGAGACTAGGATAGGCAGGTGGTCTCATGTTCCCAAACACTTGTGTTTCTCCCTGACAACTCCAGTGTTTTCCCAGGCTCCAGTGTGTGTTAGAATAGGAACAGCTTTAGGTCAGCACTTGTCTTTTTGGAAAGCTGCTTTGCTGGGATCTCTTTCATGCATTGAAAGTGTCAACTAAGAAAAGGAGGGTGAGACTTCTGAGAGAAAATGAAAATATCTGATTTGGCTCCTTATATGAGGGCCAGAGCTCTATTGGGATATACCAGTGTACTTAGCCTTGCAAGTGAACCTTCCTGTTTTTCTGTTCAGGTTGCCTTGTTTGGAGCAGGGTCCATTCCTCTCTCTATTTTTCAATAAAGTGCTGTCAAGCACCATCTGAAATGTGACAAACAGTAAGAGTAGCAATTAGCCCTGTCACAGATACCAAAGCTGGGAAAGCTGTATTTAAAGCTGTATTAGTGTCAGTGAAGATGTTAAGCGAGGCAGTTTTCAGGCCAAAAGGTATGACAGAGCTGATCAGAGGATTGAAAGGTGCCTTCTCTGGGAAGCACAGCACTTTGGAATGGCTGGGACTTTGTTAGGTGTGGAATAAAGGACACAAGGGTACTGGGCTGTACTTAAGAGGTGTACAGCATGCAAAGCCTGGAATGGATCTTGACAAGTTTTTATTGAAATTATTCATCGTAATACCAGATTATTCATTGCTGAATTAAAATATTAAATGTGTACTGGTGTGCTTTTATTTTGAGGGACTACTCAGAGCTGTCCCCACTGTCATGCTGTTATAGAGCACATTGTCCTTTGATCAGCCTGTCTTTTAACAAGTCTGGTCCCCGTAGTAAACTTTTTGGTTCTATTTTCTTTTAGGACAGTAAATGTCAAACTAGATCACATGAGGGATTTGGCTTCCCAATATAAGCTTTTTTAGTCAAAAAGTGCAAGCAATTCAATTCCTAGCCTGGTTGTTTTTCCAGAAGGACTTGTGTTCCTTAACCATAGGCTTTGAGCTATAAGTAGAATAAATGTTAGGCTAAACCCAATTAATGTGTGCAAACAGAAGTCTTAAAGCACCATGTCTCTACTTAAAATGCCCCTCTCTCCCTCCCTCTCTGCTGTAGTAGAAGACACAGCCAGAAGAGCAGTGGGAGCTTGCTGATCTGAGTATCTCAGAGTTTAATAGACTAAAAACAGCAAAGGCAAGAGTGGTCAGACACTTTTTTTCTCAGACACGGCGAGCAGGGCTGTCAAATTAACAGCAGTGGCACAGAAAACAAGTTGCCAGGCCCAAGATTTGAAAATCAATCATCTCAAAACAGCAATGATGCTGCTGGGAGAAATACAGATTTTGGTAAATAAATTTTGAGGGGGTAGAAAAATCGTTGTTTCTTCCATGTGGTTGTCTAGTTTCAAGCTGTTCTTCACTATGAAGGAACTTTTATTTTTGTTATAGCTGTTTAATTGAAAGACCCAGCTTTCTTGAACTTGGCCTTACATAAAATCTTCTGCTGCAAGCTGTGAGTCTGGCCTCAAGTAGAACTTTAATTATCATAGATCCCACATAATAGTCAGTAGATTTGACAGTGCTATATTAGGAACTGTTTTCCAGGGCAACGCTGGCTAATGCCAGTGACTGGGTAAGTTCTGTCTCTCCAGCCTAGGAGCCCATCTTTGGTTTAAAATACCCTGTTTATTTATCTCAGTCTTCCCCAAAATAGCACTGATTTTTCAGCTCTGCATCAGTTATAGAGTTGGAGCCTGTGCACTGGGTAATGGGACTCCTTGAAGCAGAGTTCAGGCAAAGATGTGGATTCCTGAAGGTGTCATCTGGTAGATGAACCAAAAGTTAGAGGTAACAGCTTGTGAAGGTGCTTTCTGTGCTAGAGGGAAGTGAACACGGGCCCAGAAGTGGGTCATTATAAGGCCTGAGAGGAGAGAGGCTGTCTGAGAAGCTGCCAGGGAGGAGCACTTTGATGGAACTTGAACATTCTAACAGCTGGGTGACAAAAATGCCTGGGGACTATTTTCCACAGTCTCTCTGCAGAGCCTGCTAAACGCCAGCTACCTAAATATCACTAGTTATTTTACTGAATTTATCCCTAGAGGGGCTATAATGAGAGAGAATGGGGAGTATATTTGGGAAGCAATTAGCCTTAAACGTCTATACTTTCTTTTTTTTGAGCACAGTCTTCAGGGAGCCAAGTACAACGTTGTCTAATGGGCTGGGTGTCTTCTATTGCCTGTACTCCATCTTCAGGGATGGCAGCTAAACATGAATCCCTGGCATCTCAAATTAGCTTTTAAAAGCCTGAGATTCAAGGACTAAGGCGAGAGAGGAAAGGGTTTTCTCAGCTTGTGGTTAAATGTACTGCACTGCTGTGTATTGAGAGTAAGAATAGGGAAGTTTCCAGGGAAGAGGAGGTGCTCCTATAAAGAAAAATACTGAAATTAGTCTTTAAAAATAACCATTCTATTGCCTGGTCATTCTTTGTACCTTACCTCTCGCGTTCTTTTTGCCAGGCTATGAGTTGGTATAAAGCATTATGAGCCATCAAAGGCTCTTTTACACAGTTTTAAACATCATAGGAGGTATTTAGTATAAATACACATGATGCAATATTCTAACTAGTGAAACAAAACAAGGTATTTGAAGTCAATCTTTCGGCACTTTTCCATTTTCAGTTTCTATGAAAGACTTAAATGTCAATCAGTGATTTTTATGGAAAAAAAAATAGGTTTTAAGTGTCACCTGTATCTGTCTTCAAATGAAATGTTCATTGAGTTTATCAGAGCTGAAATGGTCTCTTTCAAGTTCCAGAAAGCTAGTCTTGCATGGTGTGCCAGGAAAAAATCCCCCAAGTTGGCAGCAAGATACAGAATATTCCTGTTTTACCACTGGCAGTGGAAATGGAAAGTGGCCAAACTGGGTGAAGAGGGTTCCCCATCTTGAGCTAATCCAAAGCATGTGGGAGGAGAGTGGCAACTTATCTCTGAGACCAGAACCATCTCTCCCCTCTTGTCCCCTTCTGCAGTGTTTAGGAACCCTAAAAGTGCCTCCTGCCACTGCTGTTGTCAGCTGGAGTGGCTCAGGTCCGTGGCTGGGCCTGTGGCTTTGTGCTGTGCCTGCCAGTGCTTGTGATCTACAGGACCAGCTTACTGCCATTCCTGCCTCACTTCAAGGCCCACGTTCCTGCCGTGGCTTTCCTGGGTCTCTGCTGGGGTGTGTGGTCCTTTCCAGGATGCAGCTACACAGCAGCCACAACTGCTGTCTGGATTTCCTGCAGCCCTTTACTGTATGCCTGCCAGAGGGGCTGGATATTGTGCTTGCCTTACAAAGAGAAAACAGAGGCACAATGAGGTTTCATCCTAAAAATGCCAACCATGAGAACAGGGTACTCTTGCTGCTAAGAGGTATCCTGGCTCACTGCTGGCAGCAGCAGGTTTGAGCTAGGTTCCAGTTTGCTTTCAGGGCACATTTTACACCATTCTGATAGCACAAAGTGGCCATAGGAGGCTTTTTTCTCTCTCTCTCGTCAGCACAATTGCTTAAAAGCATGGTGGGGAGCAGCAGCAAAAAAATCTCCTGCTAGCTGGTGGATCTGCAATGCTCTTTGCTTCAGTCCACTCACGGGAATTGACTTCCCACAGACAATTTGGCAAAACTCTGCTCTTGCCTTATCAACCCCTCCATCTCCCGGGGTGTTTGCATGTGGCATTGCTTGCTGTGCTGCAGCCTTGTCCCTTGGCTGCAGTTTAAGGGTAACTTGCACACCTAAATCCTGCTGCCCTGCTGGTTTTCTGCCTCCCATGTCTGCTTGTTTTGCTGCTGGATCCTCTCCCTTGCTCCCCTGCAGGGTCCCCTGAACGACTCATGGGGATGTGGAGAGCTGGCAAGCTGCGGGCAGCTGGTGACAGAAGGTCCAGCCTTCCTTTGGGTTTCAATGCCCTGAGATTCAGCTGATAGAGAATCATAGAACTGTCAGGGTTGGAAGGGACCTTAAAGCTCATCCAGTTCCAACCCCCCTGCCATGGGCAGGGACA
>WTSP01009726.1:0-23876 GCA_025331215.1 Actenoides lindsayi | reverse complement strand
CCGGGGGGGGGCCGGGGGCCTGGCCGCCCCCCCCGGGGGTTTTGTAGCCCCCAGGGGGGGGGGGGGGGGGGCGGGGGGGGGGGTTACGTGAGCGTGAGTTCGGGGCGCGGTGTGGGGGCACGGGCGTGTTGTGGGAGACATGAGGTCGTTGGTGGGTGGGGCTGCATTGGCGTTGTCACTCCTGTTTCTTGTCACCGCCTTCTCCCGTCGTGTCTTCCAGCTTACACCCCCCACCCGTGATGTAGAGTTTTCACCCCGCCTGTCCCACTGCAGCCTTATTTCCTTGCCAGTGCCCTTACACTTCCCTCGCTTTCCTTCCTACCTCTTACTTGTTCCCCATCCTTCCCCCAGCTTTTGTACGGGCTCGCCGAGTGCCCTTTCAAAGATGTTTCTCCTCTCTTTTGCAGTTCACACAGTAGCACCCACTCCTCGTTCCACGCTCCCGCCACATCGCCGTTCTTCATTGCTGCTGCCTGGTGTTCATCCTTCCCTACCAGATGAAGGCCTGACCCGAAGCTTCGTGCACCTGGCTTTCTCAATCCTAAAGCTTTGCTTTGCTTCTCTGTATACCTGAATAGTCAAAGAGCGTCAGATCATGATTCTTTTTGCTTTGTGCCCCACCCTGATCTCCATTTCTTGACAGTTCTTTGACAGCTCTCACAACAAAAACGAAGGTCTTCAGAGGATATCCCTTGCTGAACGCCCCTTAGGTCGGAATGCCAACACGGGCTCCAAAGCGGTCTCAGATGAAGCGTTCAGTGGGAAGGTGCGCCTTAGGGTATGGTTTAACCTACACAAGGGCTCAGCTACTGAAACTCCTCAGGAACCTTGAAACTGGGTTTGGCACGTGCCAGAACAAAAACAGGTGATGCTCCAGCACTGTGACATGGACCCTTCCAAGGCTGCAGAGCTTAGCTACTCTAGAGACTGATAATGAAGTAGGGAGATATTTTGAAATTCACAATACTTTCGGAGCCTTCAGAGTTATTTCCACCCACAGAGGCATCGCTGCTTCCAATTCAATTGCTTACACCGCTTTCTAAATCTTGAATGGAAATTATTATTACAGTTCTCCTGAATACACATGAGAAACCAAAAAAATAAATAAAATTTTTGTCCCACAGTTTTCGATCCTCTACCACATTAATTTTATTATTTTAAGGTTATGTCACTTTGTGTCCTTTCCATTTTCAGAGCACGTGGAAATTTCTCTGAGGATACACATTTGAGTGCATCTTGAGAGGAAGGCTTATTATGTTAAGTCTAATGCATTATCAAAATTCAGACACTGACATGCACTTGGGACACCAAATCTATTTTCAGTGAAGTTGTTAATTAATTTTTCTTCCTCAAGTTAATTTTAAAATTTTATTGAAAGGCCCATTCGACAAAAAAAAAAAAAAGCTTTAGAAATGTACTGTGATTTATTCCTTTCTTTTGTAGAAAACTGGGAATGTTTTCATCTATTTTTTCAATTATTTTAATAAGAAAAAATACAGGAATTGTAGTCTAATTTTCCCTTGATGACAATTTTCCTTACTGACAATTGGTAATACATTTCTGTTGCTTCAGTATTCAATCTCTTCTCAAAAATTATGTTGGAAGAAATTAATCCACCAACTTGGGTAATAAAAAATTGTAACTGTTGCATGTGGAGACTAATTTCTACATCTTTACATTTTCTGAATACTTCCTATCAACAAGTTGTAAATAACTATTTTATAAAATTTAGAACAGCACAAAATCATAGAATGGTTGAGGTTGGAAGGGACCGATGGAAGTCATCTGATCCAATATTCCTGCACAAGCAGGGCCACCTAGAGCTGGTTGCCCAGAACCATGTCCAGATGGCTTTTGAATATCTCCAAGGATGGAGACTCCACAACCTCTCTTTCTTTCCTGTGAGTCAGCCTCACCATAAAAAAGTGTTCCCTCGTGTTCAGACAGAACCTCCTGTGTTTCAGTTTGTGCCTGCTGCCTCTGGTCCTGTCAGAGAAGACCCTGCTGCCTCTGTCCTCTTTCTACGCTCCCTTTACATATTAATATGTAAAATCACACTGAGCCTTCTCAATAGTCCCAGCTCTCAGCCTTTTTTCCTAGGAGAGACACTTCAGTTCCTTCATCATATTTGTGACCATTGCACCCTCTCTAGTATGTCCGTGTCTCTCTTGTACTGGAGAGTCCAGTACTGTACTCCAGGTATGGCCTCACCAGTGTGGAGTTACCTGCTGGCAACGCTACTCCTAGGGCGGCCCAAGATACCATTAAGTTTTCTTTGCAGCAGGGGCACATTGTTGGCTTATGGTCAATTTTGGTGTCCAGCAGAACTCTCAGGTCCTTTTATGCAAAGCTGTTTTCCAAATGGGTGCCCCCCAGCATGTACTGGTATCTAAGGTTTTTCCTTCCCAAGTACAGGACTTTGAACTTCATGAGGTTGCAGTTATCCCATTTCTCCAGACTGTTGAGGTCCCTCTGGATGGCAGCACAATCCTCTGGTGTATCAGCCTCTCCTCCCAGTTTTGGGTCATTAGCAAACATTGCCCTATCATCCAGGACATTAATGAAGACGTTGGACAGGATTGGACTCGGTATTGACCTCTGAGGTAGAGCACTATTTACTGTCCTCCAACTAGACTTTGTGCCACGGATTACCACCCTCTGGGTCCAGCCGTTCAGCCAATTTTCAATCCACTTAATCGTCTGTTCATCCAGCCCACACTTCAACAACTTCTATGTGAGGATGTCCTGGGAGACAGTGTTAAAAGCCTTACTGAAAGCTGGGTAGACAATATCCTTGTCTACCAAGCTAGTCATTTAGTCATTGAAGTTTGTCAGGTTGGTCAAGCATGATTTCCCCTTGGTGAATCCATGCTGGCTACTCTCAGTCACTTTCTTATCCTTCATGTGTCTGGGAATGGTTTCCAGAATTAGTTGCTCCATCACTTTCCCACAGGTCAAGGAGAGGCTGTCCAGCCTGTAGTTCCCTGGGTCTTCTCTCCTGTCCTTATTGAAGATAGGAGTGACATTTGCTTTCCTCCTAATCCTCAGTCACTTCTCCCAGTCACCATGATCAATCAGAGTATCGAGAGTTGCCATGCAGTGACGTCTGCCAGCTCCCTCAGGACTCATGGATGCATCCCATCAGGACCCATAGATTTATTCATGTCCAGTTTGCTTAAGTATTCCCTGACCTGATTGTATCCCTCCTTCTCGCTCCAACCTTTCTCTCTGGTCTCTGGGATGTGGGATATCGCAAGGCTGGTCTTGATAGTAAAGACCAAGGCAAGGAAGGCATTCAGTAGCTCAGCCTTTTCCAAGTCCCATGTCACCATGTCCTCTGTCTCATTCAGCAGTGGGCCCACATTTTCCTTAGTTTTCCTTTTGTCACCCATGTACTTGTAGAAGCCAGCCTTGTTTTATTTTGACACCCCTCACCAGATTCAGTTCCTTTTGGGCTTTGGCTTTCCTAACCTCAACTCTGCATGCTCAGTGTCTTTGTATTCCCCCAGGTGACGTATCCTTGCTTCCACCCTCTGTATGCTTCCTTTTTCAGTTTGAGTGGGCTTTCTTTTTTGTGGGCCATGAACCCCACACAGGTTCATCCACACAGGCTTCCTGGCATTTTTGCATGACTTCCTGCTCATCAGGATGAACAGCTCTTGAACTTGGAGGAGGTGATTGCTGAATATCAAGCAGCATTACAATGTCACCCATATTAGTTTGCTTTTTAATTCTTGTGTTGATTGCATCCTTATTTTGGCTCATCAACCATACCCAGGTGAAGGTCCAGGCACTCCATCTATTCTCTCACATGATGGGCAACTCCAGGTCTTATCAGTCTGTCCTTTCTAAAGAGCCTGTATCCCTCCATTGCAACACTCCAGTCACGGGAGCCATCCCAACACCCATCTGCGATCGCTGTGCGACTGCAGCCCCACGACAGCACATACATCTCTTAACTCGTGATGTGTATTCCCCATGCTGCAAGCACTGGTGCACAGGTACTTCAGAGAAGCACCCTAGCATGCTCATTTCCCCAAAAAGGATCTGGGTTTTCATTCCATAGCAATGTCTTGTCAGGACTTCCTTGTTTACATGCAAATGCTTGAGCTTGGCTTAAGCCTTTGTTAATTTTGTTTTCTCTTTTATTCACATCTCCCCAGCTCCTTTGCTTGTCAGCCCTGTACATCACTCCCTTGAAGGGCTGCTGGTGACCCACCTGAATCATTTCATGTTTAAGGCTCTTCTTACCAGGTCAGCCACCCTGCTGGCAAAGATTCCTTTGTCCTTTTTCGTGAGGTGGAGCCCATCTCTTTCAGGCTTCAGATTCTCAGACAAGGTCATAGAAACCAAAACCCTGTCATTGACACCTGATGCTCAGACAGTTGACACACAGTTGTCTCCTTTTCCTCCTCTCATCCTTTCCCCTCACCAGCAGGATTGAGGAGAATAACACCTGAGCCCCCATGCCCTGACTGTCACCTCCTGAAGGAATACTGTTTGCAGAAGACTGGGTTTTTTTACAGTGTCTAAAAATTCCTAGACATTTTAAAAAATTACTTTCATGCCTCTCTTTCCTAACTAGTAGATCCACAGCACATGAACAACATCCTTCTGACATTGCTGGTGGTGGAAATACCAATTTGACAATGTTTAAGTTGCTCATATCTCTGCCCGACTGTGATAGTTTGGACTGAAGTTTGTACTTCTCATTTGAGAAGTTCGGCAAGGGATACTCAGTGCTGACAGTGAGATGAGGGGAAAATACTTTATTTTCCCTCATTTCAATTTGTTTTAGGACTTGGCTTTATAAGTTACAGTGACCCTGTGCTTTCAAATGGAAAGTTGAAATTTAGCTGTGTTAGAGGTTGGGGTTTTACAGGTCCTATTTGGGGGGAGAACAAAAAGCATCCCTCAAAACCACTAGAAATCAAATTTCACCAAATAGTGAACTTCTGAAAAAATACCTTTAGCACATGATCAGTAAAGAAATGATCTGAAGGTGATGTCTGGAGGTGCTCCAAGCATGCTCCAGCTCTTGCCTGCTGGTTGACTCCCACATTTGTCACTCCTGCATAAACAGCATGGGACAGTCCGGCTGAGGACAGCTGAATAGGTCACCCTTGCGATTGCAATTCCTCTGGGTCAGTGTGGCACCAGTCACTGATGTTTCGAGAGAGAAGACTATCCCACAGTGGTTTTCCATGTGGCTACTGCTGCTCAAGTTTTAAACAAGGCAGGAAGCTGAGGATGGCTGGGGAGCATGGACTCTACTGAATGCACGACTGAAATACCAGGATAAAAACAATTGTCAGAAGGGCATGAAACACTGGGTGCAAAAGCCGAGAGAGAACAGTGACAGAGAGAGCAGAAAGGTCGGGCGATGGGTGTTTCATACCCCTCTGATTCGTATGCTGTGTGCTTTACTTGCTGCTGTCCAGCTTCCGAAGTGGAAGGCCTCAAAGCTGAGTCCTTGGAGAGCCAGATCTTCTCTCTTGGGTTAGTCGGAGTGTCTCTGTGGGACAATTCCCCATCGTGGGGTTTATTCCTGTTTTCCTTCTGAAAGGGAACCAAAACCTGTTCAACATAAGTCAGTAAAGCTGCAAAGTTAAGCAAGGAAATGTTAAGAAATAGGAATGACGTTACTTGTAAACTTGAAGTTCAGCCCCCTGAAGTGTAGGGATAATTATACATTTCTTAATTAGATGATCACATTCTCCTCTTCCCACAAGATCCTGCCTTTTTTTCAGCAAATGAGCCTGGTTTTCAATAGTCTGACTCCTCCTCACTCAATGTGCAGCTCAAGCTATTATTTAGTGCATATTATATAACCCACAGACTAGATGCAGAATTATTCATTCCCTTCTTTCTTTGATGTCCTGTGGGGCTTTTACCATTATGTACCCCTGGATCACAAGCCTTAATAAATGTATTTTATTGAGCATCATGTGCATACCACTGAAATTAACATCTCCATTCTGAGGATGGGGAACAGAGGCAAAAAAAGATCAATGCTACTGTTTTCAAGTAGCTGCCTTGTACACATATGTGTTTCTTTCCCAGGGTACTTGGTCTTTTTAGAAGTTGGGTGGGACATGAGATGCCTGTGTGAGTCTGGGACATGTGGCATAGAAGCATGGAGCTATTTTACAGGGCTATTTTATGTCCCTGGCTTCAGGGGATGTTGCTCCTGCAGATCCTCAGTGAGAGGAGATGTCTCACTGTGGCACCAGGCCAGCAGCCTGGCCTCCTTGGAGGGGTGGAATTTGAAACCCACCTCTTACCTTGCTGTTTCCTATCTGTTAGCATAGGTTGTGGTTCATCATGTCCTGTGAATTTCATTCCTTTGGTGACTAATCTCTCCCATGCTCTGTGTGGGCATCCCATCCACCCAGCTCTGTCTTCTGAATTTGCCAGATACCTGCATGAAGTTGTGTGCAGCTCCTGAAAATGAAATACTTTGTGTTTTTTATAACAAGTATCACATTTATTCATAGGCTTCCTTTTATAATCCTAGCCTCTGGAGTCCTGAAAATCTGCACATTCATTTCTTTGTGTAGAAGCTGCTTGGTCCATGCTGGCTGCAGAAAGGATCTTGAAATGTAATGTTTAAGGCTTAGATATTGAAAGACAGGTCAGAATAGCTAAAATTCATCATTGTTCTAAAAATTACATTACTTTAAATCAACCCCAGTGAATATTGAGTGCTGGGAATTGACGCGAGTATGCCATAAGAATTCCTGAATAGGTAGGTAGAATGTATTTGATGATATATGGATATGAGTAACATTTTCTACTTATAAAGTAGCTCTTCAGGGGCCTGAGGCTTTATGGAGAAAGCTGAGGGAAAAGCAGGATTTCTGAAGATTTTACATGCTGGATGATGTGCAAGGTGGCTGCATTCACCTGTCTGTAACACAACACACTGATCCAGTAGGCTAGTTCAAAGAGCAGAGCTAACAGGTTTTGTAATTAGCAAATGTGGTGTTCATTGAAGTGGAAACATTTTGCAGATATAAATCAATTTCTCTAATTGTATTGCTTGGATAAAATTGACACATCACCTTTCAATAAAGTGGAAAGGTTCTGTTTCAACAGTTGCAGAAACAAACATTTCAATATAGCATTTCCAAATAATTTCATGTACTGAAATTGTTTTATGTAGTACTAAAATCATGTCTTTTTTTCTTTTCTTTTTTTTTTTTTAATTAGCAGTAAACAGTGTTTCTCTAGGGATATAGAAATACTTGGTTTTCATCCAATTTTGGAAAGGAGTCACTGCAGAAAGAAACCTGCAGAATTTCCTTTAAAATGGAAAACCTTAGTTTTCCAGGTCTATCTAGAAAAGAGATTTACCTGGCCTTAACCTTGAATTGAAACCACAAATTCTTCCAATTGCAAATGGTCCTTTAGTGGGTTCCTATACACACCCATGAAATCAATAATATAATCTACCACAGGCAGGTCATTTAAACTCTCTGCTTACCTTCTTTACTGAAAAATTAAAGTTAAAATATTTATAACATTTAAACTAAAAAAATGTAGCACTCGATCCACTGAGTCTGTGGAAAAATGAGTTTGGGATTAAGCCCTTAGTGTATGGATGAATCTAAAATGTAGAGGATCGATTGATCTTAATTACTTTTACATTGCATTTTATATTGTCAACAGCTTCTTCTCAAGTAACATGTTTTATATTGAACTGAAGTTAATTTTACAAAGTCCACCAAGTTGGTTGGGGTTTTTTTAAGGCTTTTTTTAAGAAAGAACAATTTACACTGACTTTAATGGAAAGTATTGATAGTCTTGTAAATCCTTTAATCTAGAAGAAATCAAATGGTTTATAGATTAAATAGCTGCAGGATACAGTAGTCAAATACTAAATGGTCCTCCACCAACCTCTGTCCAGAATACCTTAATGATATAAGAGGAAAATAAAGAATATCTTTGTCATTAAAGCTGTGGAAGGCAATCTTGGGAAATATAGCAAAGTTACCATGGTAGGAAAGTAACAAAGGCTCCAGAACTCATTGTCTATTGATCTTCATGTTGTCCTGCAAGCATCTCCTGGTCCGCTTGGAGAAACAGGATGTTGAACCTGGGAAAAAAAAAAATTTCAAGTGGACAATTTATGAGAGAGTTCTGTGAACTGAAATCACATTCATTAATCATTTTAGGCAAAACAAAATTAACAACATACTTCAAAATTGTGAACTAATCCACTTGAATATGTTAAATGAATATGTAAGTAGTCTACATACAGTACACCTGCTTCAGCATGTCAAGTGAAGAACAATCCATCCCAAAATAACCTGTAGCTTGGCACTAATCTGGGAAGTGTTGGATCGAATTCACTCTTAGGACGGCTGTGTTCTACCACACAGAGGATGTGTTTCAAACTTGAAGTAGCATGAATTATTTTTTGCAAGGAAGTTTGCATCATTCAGGTGGAAGGATCTGAAAAGACTGTCAATGATTTCCATTGGGATTTGTGTGTTGTAAAATACGTAACAACTTATGACCAAAATGATTTTGATTATCCGACTATCTGTGAGATATGAAGACCCTGATTCCAGGCCAGAGTTGAAAGACATGAATTTGAGAAAAAGCTGCTGCTGCTGAAGACTGAGAATTTCTTTGCTAAGAGATGGAGAACCAGTGAAGGAAAAATTTCTGTTGATGGATTGACATTGACAAAAGTTTTGATCAAATCCCAAGTGTGTCAAAACCTGAGTAGCTGACTAGGCTTAAATGGAGTACTGTACTACCATGTAAATATGACTTTTAATGAAGGAACTGAGGAAAGAGTTTAGTATCACGTGCTTCCTAGAGCTGTTCTCGGGCTCATTGGGTGACTGGGGAGCCCTAGCCAACTCACTGCCCTAGCTCAGCATCTTTCTGCATGTTAGCCTGCAGAAGCATTGTTAGCGCTCTCCATTCCTGTTCTCTGGATGTATCTTTGTATCACTGCTCCAACCAAGGCTTCCTGCAAGTGTCTTAGGGGTTAAAGTGACATAGGATGAATGCACAATAGGTGGTGTTATTCTAGCGGAGTATAAAGTATAGCTGGAAGTACCTTATTGAGATAAGGAATTAGCTCACTGATGAATTGTGTAGTGACAGGAACACCGGCTTACTTCCACAGCTTTGTTTATTTACCTTTTTAAAAAGACTGGATGACAGCCAGCTGTTGGCTCGGTGAGAAGACAAAGGAACAAGATGTGTCTACACTGGCAAAGGACTTTGCAAGTTGTAATTTTTGTTATAGTTGCAAACAAATATAGAACACAATACCTAAATTTCAACTCAGAAAAACATTCCTCAGGTACAAATACACCCCCCACAAACCACACAGTCACAGATTTGACTATACAGAGAACACAGAGACATCTGTACCCAGCACATCCTTTCATATCTCACAGGTGAGCGTGCATTTGCCTGCACTACAATACACAAACTCATATTGGCAGAATCCCTCATCACCCTCTCTGCTTGGTCAAGGAAGTCAAAGACAAACTGAGAGTAGCCACCAGAGATCTCTGAGGAAACTTGATCACACTAAGGTGGGGAGCTGCAGATCAAACCCCAGGCAGAGGCTTGGTGTAAGCAGCTCAGCTCTGTTCAACAGTGAGAAGGGTTGATGTGAGAAAGTAATGGAGAGGTACAGAACACACTGCATTCCCCAGGGCACATGAGAACAATCTTGTTACATATTCCAGCATCTCTCTTGGAAATGATCTTTCCCTTACATTTCATGGTTATTTCTGAAGTCATGAGCCTCTGTAGTCTTCATATCACTGTGGAAAGTACAATGGCAATAAGGAGCAACGGCAGTAAGGCTAAGCCGGGGGGGTGTACGAGTGTAAAAGTGTAAAAAGAATGTAAGAGTGTGTTGCCAAGGAGTATCCTCTACCCATGCACTTTGTAGAAAGTGAATTATATGTAAGTGCTATACCAAGATGAAGCATGCTGAAACATCTGCCTGTGGCACTGGATTCTCCATTTGCCTCTCATGGCAAATGAAGAACGCAGAGTTAATAAATTCCTTCTTCACTCCCAAGTATGCCATCAGCTTTTTTTCTTTCTTGTCTTCAGGGAGTTTCATGGAGGAAGTATGCGTCAAAGCAGTCTTGGACACTGTGATTCAGTTCTTAAGTCTGAAATCTGCTCTTGTCAAACAAGCTTTCTTCTTTTTCTCTGAGCCTGCTCCCACTAGCTGTAACATAGCATATGACTGCACATGCCTACAGGGAAAATGGGTTGGGAGATATATAGAACAGAGTCAATTCAAGCTTTTATGGCAGGTCATTAAAGATTCTGTAAAAATTAAAAGTGGCAGATGAAGAGGGCAATTGTCTAAGCCAGTGCAAAATATAAATAAGAAAGAAAACACTGGAATAATGAAGAATTATCCTGGCCCACGGAGAGGGTATTTGCAGTCAGGTGGCGGCTCTGTGCCTGGCAGAAGGAGACATGCTGATAGCTAAGTGGTTCAATACTTTGTTCGTAAGAGTAAGCATCAAACTCCACAGGGATGGCAAAAATCCCACTTAATTCAAAGCTAAGTTGCATTAAAGCAAATCAGAGCTCCAAAGAGTAGATCATAGCGAGGAATCTGTCTCTGCCAAGTAAGAAGAGAAGTGTCAAAGGTGTGATCTAATACAGTGCCTTTTCACTAGGCATTTATAGGACACTTTGAAATGCAAATGCTCCAGGAATGCCTCCTGTCAATGCTGCAACATGAGCTAAATGTTGTTGTACTCACAACAGCTCCCAGTGGACTGACAGTCCAAGATAGCAAGGCTGCTTTTCTGGGAAGTTGTGTTGCTCCAACATGGAAAAGGCTGGATTTGGAGCCTGCTCTCCTGTTCCGTTCTGACACCAGGAGTGCGTGTGCATTCAGCTGAGCTTGCCTAATGGTTGCATGTAAGAGAGGAGAAAAAGAAATCCATCGAGGGCCAACCATAATAAAAATCCACCCAAACTTGCCTCCCTTTATCAAAAGCAAAAATCAAAGCATTGACCTTGTCTGAATGATTTCTGCCTGACTTAATGCCTATCTGATTGCTTACAAGATGCTAATTAAAGAGTTAGAATGTTACCTGCAGCCAGTTTCCTGAAATGAGGAAACCAGCTGATACCTGAATGATGTTATTGCCTGACAGCACATACAGAGAGGCACACCACAGGATGCTGTTGTCCAAGGAGACAGTTGCTTTCCTTCACCTGAGTGAGCTTCCAGGTGCTTCTTGGAACTATTTTGATAGTCCTGGCTGCAGGTTAGGCCACGAAACTGAAATGTTTTGAAACTGACTCTCAAGATGCATTCTGTCCCCTTTTATAAAGCCCTGTTTTAAACTTTGGGAGGGTTGTGGGTTTTGTGCTTTCTTTTCCAAACAAAAAACATGCTTTAAAGTAAAATATCAAAATTCTTTATTTTCAAAATGCCGTAATGCAATACTTGGTTTTTCTGGATTGTTGTCTTCTTTCTTTAGTCAGGACTTCTCAAATACAGCCCAAGCTTGCCATTACACAAGTGCTGCATTTCTCAGTTAATCCATCCCAAAAGCCCTCTCTGCGTGTCTCTTGTCAGGGCACTGCTGTTCCATGCTATAGGAAGTGCTATGTGTCTCATGAGGGATCCCGCTGACAGAAGCAACTCAGATCTTCTGCCCTAACCTCTCACAGTTTATGGTTATAAAATGTTAGGGGGGAATTCCAGACATTCTCATGAACATGAAGGACATTCCCCTTCAGTTCACTCCACCGCTGCAAGAAGATATGAGGTGGTGATGGCATTTACTTTCCTCTGAAAACACAATATATTCCGCTTGTCTGAGGTAATAAAAAGTGAGCCATTTTCTATTGAAACAAATCTCATTCCTCTGCTCTACACATCTAGCCCTTCTCCTTAATTCTTCCCAGGAATTTCCAGATTCAGACAGGAATCCTATGAGGAGCATCGTCACACGCAGAAAGGCTGCTACACTGCCTGCACCTCCTCTTCCCTACTGAGCCAGAAATGTTTGTTTGCCACTGGTAACTTGATATGCTATATCTGCACTGAAAAACTAACAGGTAATCAAAGAGATTTAAAACAGAAAGGAAGACAAACCTTCCCAGGCCAACAGAGACAATGGTCTTACCAAAACTTGTAGCTCTTAGAGTGAAACAGATTCATTCAAGGTCCAACAGTGAGTCCATTTAGTCAGATCCTGTAGATGGCAGTAAAAGATGGGGCATAATGAAGATTAAACCTGTAACTAAGAAACATTAGGTGAGTTCTCATTTCAGTAAGGAGACTTCACTAAGCTGGGGCCATACTTTGCAGATACAAAGGCATAGTTTCTTAGAGACACTTTTTTTCTTCTGCCTCATGCCTTACTCCTTAGGTTCTTTGTACGTGCAGGAAAAGCCAATGTATCTGTACAGTAATTTTCGGTTTTCTTGATTCATCCCCTGCAAATAAGATTCCCTAAGGAAAAGTTGCAAGCACAATGCCTGAGTCATAGACAGGATCTCACACAAGCTATTGAAAGTCAGCTTCCCCTCGCCAAAGGCTCACTAACCGGTGGGTATGACCCAGCAGCTGCACAAGAGCTCATGGAGAAAGAGAAGACTACAGCCAGCTGACATGCAGATAGCCAGCTGAAGTAACCAAGACCCCATTTGTCCACAGTAATGTCTGGTCAGCGTTTGGATTAGCAAATTGAATATGGCAAAGAAAAACCATCCCAGGACCTTGAACGAGTGTAGTGGTCAAAGCCCTGACTGTGGACTTTAATACAAAGCAAAACCGTGTACAGCAGAATACCGTGCAGTCCTGCATTGTGTGAGCTGAATGAAATGCTGGGCATTGTGGTCTGCGTTGGTTGTGACGCCACTCTGCAACAACTGAGCGCTTCCCACCTGGGCAGTAAGGGGCATGACTCTCATTTGTCACGCTGAGAGGGATGAAACAGGAGAACAAGTCTGCAGAGAGTCCTGGAACCCTGACTTTGCATGCATTGTCATCACATTATATCCTTAGGAAATGTATTCAGCCCTACCCCAAAACTGGTTTGTTCTCCTCCTGTTCCCCCCATAAATGCCCTCTGATTATTACCTATAGTAACCTATAGGTTGCATTCTTCTCCAGCTCTGACACATGCCATAATTCTATAAACTGCAATTAACACTATTCTTATTATATAATATATTAAAATATATAAAATATATTATTGATATAATAATATATAAATATAATAAATAATCAGTATAATTAGTGTAATCAAAATACATTAAAAAGTCTAAACATAAAGAACAAAATGTCTAGTTCACAAGGGAAGCAGGTGGACGTTTTTCACAGAAAAAGGCTTCTGGCACATGAAAATTCAATTCAAAGTTCTTAAAAAATCTAAAATCTTTACAGCAGTTAAAACTTTTCAAATAAAATGTTTTGATGAAAATATAAGCATTAATTCCACTGAAAAGTTTTCTCGGGGGAAAGCATCTTAATCAAGCTGTATGTAACATCTAGAGGAAATAGCATCCTTAGCTGAGTCATCAGCAACCACAAAGACTCCTGGATTTTATATGCTGTTCCTGTTCCTGCTGAGAGTGAGGGATCCCTCATGTCATGGCCCTAGGAGCGTTTAAATTAAAACAAGCTCACACACATTGTGCAAGGATGAACTTAATTTAATGGCTTCTGCCTGATACCCTAGAGGAATACATGTTCTCTAAAGACACTTCAACATTACCCTTTGGTAAATCCCGATTTGTTTGAACTTACCCTTGAAATGTACTGTTGTTCCTTTTCCTCTTCTTTGCAAAACCATCACCGTTTTAGAATCACAGAAAATTTTATGTGCTAAGAACGTCATCTAGTCCTGTTCCCTGCTTAGAGCAGGGTTAACTTCAAAGTTTGATGAAGTCGCTCAGATTTTCTTGTAGAGCTGAGAAATTGAACAAAATCCTGTAACTAGGACAACCAAAAAGCTCATTGAATGGCAAGGAAACTCTTTGTCACGGCATCGTTTTAAGCCAGAGCTGAAGGCATCCACTGACACACCATATTAACACAGGTGTGTGGCACCTGTTACAGGCTCTGTAAAGAACTGGTATCAACCGCATATGTGTTATATATAAAGTATGACTTCCCACCAAGCTTATGGAAAACATAAGTTGCGGTGTATACAGAGTAATGCACTGAGATACCCAGACAGGCATTTAACATCAATAATGAATTGTCTACTGTTTAATGCCAAGATGGCTGTTACCAGGTTCTGTTGGCTTCTGGTGGGGAGGTAGTTTTACCTTTCCAGGTGCTTTCTGAAGTTAGCTTTGGGGATCAGCAGTCCTCTGGAGGAGTGTTACAGTGAGTATCAGATTGAGGTATGAATCACAGGAAACCCTTCTGAGGTTGGGCTACAAGGTTTGCATTTGAATTGGATCTGCCTGGGGATAACTTGACAGTGCTGGGACAAGGATTTTGATTGAATGGGAAATCCTAGCCTTAAGTTTGTAGAAGTGTCTGTCACCAGCCTGTGAAAACACACGAAGTTGCTTCCCCTTGTTACTTGTTACAGAGCCCTAACCAAGGCTCTATTTGCCATGAAAATGAGTGGAATGCACTCAGATAAAAGCTGAATACTATACTAAGCAAGAATAACGGTTTATCTCATTAGTAAAATATAATGAAGAATCAACAACATTCGATTGATGGCAAGGTCACTACATTGCTTACTACAAGGCAGTTAATCAAAAATGTAAGAATGTAAAAAAACCCCCAAACAGTGTAATTATCCTATGAGTAAATTTGTGTGAGACTATTGAAAGCAATATGATTGTAATATTTGTACAAATGAACCTATAAGCAGTAGAATGATTTTAGGATGAGGTTATTGATCTTTCTACAGAGATTGTGAATGGGACAGAAGGAAGGGGATAAGGGCAGCCCTCCTGTCCAGTCATGAAGTTCAGGATAGACCCCTTTTCCCTCCAGACTCCTTTGGGGAATAAGGAAAGCCCTAGCTCTAGTTCCAGACCTGGTCAATGGTTTATGTCTAAGGACATGGGGATAGGATAGGGTATGAGGTGTTGAAGTTTGTGTAGTGCTTAGTGTAACACAGTACTTTAAAGTAAATGACAGCAGCAGTTCATTAAAACTGATACATCAATACCAAATCAGAATAAACAATTGATTATGATAAATGAACTGATTTCTATAAGATCTAAGAAGCAAATCACACACAGAGAGCAGTGTGTGTGTGTATATATATATATATAGGTTAATCTTCGAATAAAATGGAATTATTCCACAGATTGAAAATTAAATTCAGTAGCCTGTGATGTCCAGGATTTAAAAAAAAAAAACCAAACGTCCTGTAGATCAGAAATACCTCTCTGTTCATTGGTCTTTAGCAGGCGGACGGTGTCTCTCCCTCCATTGGTCTTGGCAGAGTGACGGTGGAGCCTGAGATGGGTCCCAGCTCAGGGGGAGGTGTGAGACTCAGTCCTGCTGGGATCCCAGAGAGCTCCAGTGGGCCTCTCTTAGGATCAGTATTTACAGGGTGGTGAGATAATTGACTTTGGGCAAAACTAGGCTGGTAATTTTCCACTGTGACCAACAATCTCCCCAGAGCGAGGAGGATGCGGTCCCTCCTTGGCCCCCTCTATTCAGATGCGATGGGTATGGTTGGGGGAGGCCCAATCACTCTATCTCACTGACTCATTCTCCAAGCTTTAATCAGGAGAGATTGTTTTGCTTCCAGGTGTTGCACAAGGTCGAAATAGATCAGGAACGAAAATTGTTTTGGTTTCAGGAGGCCATACACAAGGACAGAGTGTACTAGAAAGCAGGGCTTACCAAGTTTCCCACAGTCCTGCTCTCCTCAGGCCTCAGCAGTGCCTGACAGAGAACAACAGTACCGGTTGTGCTCCAGCCCAGGTGCCTGGGAATGAGACTTTGCACAGAGACCCAGGGCAGGGGCTGTACCATCACAGTGTCTGGACAGCTGCAGGGAATGGGTATCAAAACCCTCTGATTTTGATCTACTTTTATACGTGAACTCAGTAAACATAGTTTCTAATTTCTGTACACACAGAACCATTCAAGTCTTCTGAGCTTTGCAGGCAGTCAGTTTTGTGGTCCCATAATAAAGTGCAAAAGCCAGGCTGTTCCTGACTTGGGAAGTGGAATGGGGACAGCAAGGAGCAGAGCTGGAATGGAAAAGGCAGGGAGAGAGCCCAGCAGGGATGTACTTCCTGATCCTGCTGTTCCCCAAGGAAGATGACATCTGCTTCCCACTGACACAACCCTCCGTGAAGCAGCTCCCACACCCTCCCTCAAGCACAGCAGCAGCAAGCCTGGTCTTCCCATGCTGCGGTAGGGGCAAGCACCTTGGCTATTGCTGCTCCTGTGCACACAGTAAATCTGTTGTTAGCATCTGAATATAGTAAATGCTTCATTTCCTTATTTTTTACTTCAGTGCTTGTCTGCTATAAAGGATGATTTCAGAGTGGCTAGTAAGCAGCAAGGCATTGCATTTCTATGGGTGAGGGAAATCTCTACACAGGGGTACAGGACAATGTCCCCAGCCTTTCCACTACAAGATCCATGAGTAGCAAGGCTGCTCCTCCAGTGAGTTCCAGCAGGCAGGATGAGAGCTGGTGAATTAGGATGGCAGCAGCCTTTGATGACCAGCTTTAGTCAGATGCTCCTTGGCTCTCCTCCAGACAGCACAAATCTCAAGGACCTCTGGGATGATTGTTGCTCCCCTGAAGGTGCAATGCTCCATATGAACGGATTACATCATATTTTCATCAAGATTTAGGCTCTCACTTACGAAAAGTGTTATCTAGAAAAAGTGGTTTCTACATGTTCTCTTTGAAAAGAAGACACAGGGATCTGGTGAAGAACCTTATTGTTGATCTCTGAAAAAAGCATTGTGGATTGGTTGAGTTGCTTGAGCAGAGACAGGTACTTTCATCTGGGATGACCTACTATTTCTGGCACAACTCCAAGGGGCTGGCAGACATTACAGAGGATCTACAGGAGGCCTTCTCCCTGCTGGGGAGGCACCTGGAGGATAGAAGGAAGACCTAAGTGATATTAGATGTCTCTAGATGTTCATGTTTAGGCATCTCACCAGAAAACTCACTGTACCAAGTGGCTTTTCCATGCTGTGAGGAGAAAGGCTTCAGGAATCATCTTATTTCAGAAATGAACAATAGAAGTAATTCAGTCCCCAGAATGCCAGGCTCTGTTTCTGCTTCTAGCCTCTGTCTGGCCTCAGCCAAGCAGTACATTGCAGCCAGCCACCTGATCAAGGCACTGTCTCTCTGATCACCACAAGACAGTCAAGTTCAGATGGTCACCTGGAAGACTGAGAACTAGTCTGTGAACCTGGGCATTTATTGCTCCATACCTGAGGTATCTACAGGAACCATATTTGAGGTATCTATAGGAATCCCACTAGCTGCTTTGAGGTCTGACCCTTTGCTGCAGCCATGACCCAGACCTTTATACCTAAGCTGAAGCAGATAAACTTTCAGTGACTCAGGCAAGTAGGAGCTAGAGGGGAAATGAAATGGCTGGAAACAGAGGAGGGGAAGGGGAGTAGGAATGGCAGAAAAACTTTACTCCATGTGAGTGCCATGCAATGATCTGTTTGGTAACTACCACACCCTGCTATGTCCTAGAGCTATTTTTATCTGATGACTCTGCAGTGCTGATTCATTCCAGTACACATCTGACACACACTTATGAACCATGAAGCAAAGTATCCACCCATATTCATGCTTTATCTCCAAACCTATCTCCTAAAACTATAATGCAACAACCCTTTAAAGAAGCATAACAAGCTTTCTTTTTAACAAGACCTAACGACATGCATGTACTCTGTCATCACAGCACAGTGGTATTATCTGCCAGCTCCTTAGATAATTAGGACATGCTCAAATGTTCTTAAAATTACAGTCAACATGAATTATATTGTTAATATCTGTAAAAGGTGGACTTCTGTAGCACAACCTTAAACAAGAGCTCAGTAGCAACAGGTCACAGTACTAAATTCAGGTTCGGGTACCAAAAGTCTGCCCTAGCTGCACCTTAATGTTAGGACCAGCAATTGTGATGAAAAGAAATAGAAAGTACCTCACAGAGCCTGAAACTGATTTGGCTCACATATATCACATTCAGTAAAAACATACTTCAACTGTCTTCTGTCTACCAGATCTGTCAGTGCAGAGTTGCTCCCTCCTAGGCCTGTTTCACTCACATTTCAAAAGGCCACCAAGAGTGGCTTCCTACCACATTTTATACACTGTAAATTGCCCAGATTGATGTTCCTCAGTGTCAGAACTGATCAGAGGTTGCTTCAGTAGAATCATATTCCCTGAGGTATCATTTTGTTTGTTAGTTATGTTTGGTTTCTTTGCATAACATCCTTTCTATCGCTGAAGAAACTGCTACAGAATTGCTTCCACTGATAAATCCTTTTGACTCCAGTTTCTTTCTATCACTATTACCTGCTAGTACCTGCTGTCACTGTTACATGGCTTGTTTTATGTGGTCACCAGAAATATTCTCTTCCTGCAACTACATCTTCCAAGTATAGACAGGAAATAATCAACTAGTTTGCTCACTGGTCATCTTCTGTGTGAGAGACCATCATCTACAGTGGTTCCTGAACATCCTAGCCAAGAGGGATCCTCTACACCCCACACTTCCTATCTTTGCCTTTCACTAAATCCCATTTCATACACTCTTTAGCAGGCACAATATCTCTGTGCTGAGCCATACTTCTACTAAATTGCTGGTTTGATGGCACTTATATGCTAGGATTTTGGATGATGCAAGCTTTTTTCCCTCTCAGGTAAAGGAAGAAGAAAGCAAAAGCAGTCATACCCTTCTGCAACAGGCAGGTAACACTAAGATGTGAAATAAAGAAGCTGGGAGTCTAGGATGTCTTAAGTGATGCACCCAGAAGAAAAGGAATTATTTCTATCACTTGTCATTCTGCCAATCCATTTTCCTAGCTACCAACCTTCCACATCCTAGATTAAACCTTCTCAACTGCTCAAACCCTACAATCTAGTCCATCCAAGCCTGTGGACTTGGATGAGCCCTGTGAGTCTCAGGAAAATTTTCACCTATATATATGTTCTTCCACCTCAGTTCATAAATTATTTGCCTGGGAATACTTCAGAGACAAACCAACGAATTTAGTACTTGATTTCTGTAGTGCTTGAGAGCAACCTAATAAATTTAATTATAGGCTCAGTAAAACCCTACTCTCAGGTGTATCATGTTTTTCTCATAACTCGTATTTATCGTGTTTTGTGGTCATTGCTGACCATACCACTGTCCCAGCGGAGGAATCAAGAGTAATTGGTAAGTCTTTTTCACTTCCATTTTTTCCCCTAACCTATTATTGCTCAGTTTCTTTCTTTGGTGTCTTCACTGACTCCTCCTTCTTAGAAACCACGAAAACCAAACTAGAGACAGGATGAGTCAAATATACTGCTTACCATCCTTTTCACTTCACATGCTGCCATACTGACATATATGAAAGTGTGACTGGCTTAAGAGGATCAGACCTACATTGTAAAATCTCAGACAGAAGTATCAGTTCCACCTGGTGGTCCAAATTAGAATCATCAGTTGAAATGAAGGAGTTGATTTTATGAGGAAACATTACAGGTAATTGATATGTAATCAATAATATGTAATATGATTCCCCATATTATTTTCAGTTTTAAATTTTAATTTTTTATTTCCCCCTGGAAATGAAGAGACTCAGTGGATGCAGCCATACTTCTTATCACTGAGAAGCCATCCAGGTATTTCACTGTTGAGGTCAGCTAGAAATAGACTACTTAATAAACTCCAAATAATCAGACATGTTTTCTGCATCACAATGTGCTTTCTTTCCTGAGTTAACAACAGCATAGAAGAAAGGATGCAAAACCAACCAGCAAGCATCTCTTTTCCTTCACTTACTCTTATTCTACAAGCTCTGAAATGATTCTATTTTGGGAAGCAGAAATACACATTTCTAGTTAAAGAGGTTTAGTCCATATCACCAGGATTTCATGATGTTTTGCACCTTGTGATCACTTTAACAACGGGTCTCTTAGCTGCAACAGCAATACCTGTGTTCTGACCTTCTTTATGGCCTCACAGAAGACACCCGCATGGCCTTCCTCATGGGTCTCCCAAATGAATCTCTCCAGGAGACGAAACCACATATGGCATCTGAAAGGCTTCTTACCTCAGAAGTCCATCTTCAACACTGGGGAGGTCCAGTACTCACCTTTCCATCCCTGTCTCTTCCACAGTTCTTCTCCAGCCTCTTTTAGCTGTGCAACTAGGTCCCATGGAGATGATGGAGTCTGAGAGGAACAACACAAGTGCTGTGCAAATGACCACTACTTAGTGTGTGAAACCTTGCTTTCAATGCATAGTTGCACAGTCTGGAAGGAGCTATATGAGACTGCTCTGGAGATCAGTTTGTCTTCCTGAGCTTCATGGGGGATTAATAAGATTCTCATTTAAAATAAACCTGTAGATAGAAAAAAACCCCCAACAAACCAAACCCAAAACCACCAGAAACCAACAAACTATTAAAAAGCTTTAAATTTAATTTTCCAAGTTGTGTGTTTACATGATGTTGTGAATGAACTCACATATAGTGTGAGTCCCTAGAAACACTTTTTTGTTCCAAGTGGTTATAGAACCATTTGCTATTCAGCCACTTCTCCCAGGGGCTGAGGAGAATTCAATCTATTTTTTCATTACTCTTTTTTTTTTTTTTCTGATAGGCAAAGATACAGTATATTGTGGTTTTCTTCTGTAATTTAGATACCTATTTAATAAAGAGTAAAGTGAGGCTTACTGCTTCACAACCAAAGGAATCCCAGACAGGAATTGAAAACTAAAAGCTGAGAACTTTCTGAATTTCTTTTTAAGAAAAAAAATATTACTGCTCTCTACTAACAAGCCTTTAGTAGTCTTACAGCTCAAATGCATCTTTTATTTACATTAACTATACTTCTCAGATCACATTAGCAATGAGGAAAAAGAATTTGCTGTACCTAAAAGCACTCTTCTTAAGGATATGGTTTCAAACATTCAGCTGGACAAGAGACAACGATAATAGCTAAGGGCAGTGTCTGAGAAACACTCATTTCTGGGTTTGCACTGAAAGTGGTGCCTTCAGTTCTTTCCAACTGGAGTAAGGAGCTGAAGTACACAGAGGTTTCAGCCAGTAGAGAGCAGCAGCAGTCGAGCCTTTTAACACAGCAATAGTTATTTGAAAATCGGATGAAAAATCTTTTGGATTTGCAGTTCGGCCTCAGGACACTGAGATGTACATTAGTACAATGAGTCATTATTTAAAAAAAAAAAGTTTGTATTTCTAATTTATTATCAAATACAATAATAACAGATTTCAAGTAAAGAGAAAGATCAACCTAGCAAACATACTAATAAAGACAGGAATCTGAGTTCCAAACAATTTTTGGCACCCAACAGAAAGTGAGATTTGCAATTACAATAAAAAAATGTCAATTATGCCAGCAGCCTTGGGAGAACAGATACAAGGTTGCATCAGTGAAAAAAAACCATACGCGTTCTGAGGAGTCTTTGACGTAGCTACAGTAAAATGTGATTCTTTAAGTACTCCCATGTCGAGTGGGTAAAACTCCCATGTCAGGTGTGAAACGTAAAGCTGAGACTGACATTTCAGACACCATAATGGCTGATTCTTGCAATGCACCACAGAAACCACAAGATGGAAATAAACTTCTGCAATTTTGAGAAAGGCTCAGCTTAAACAAACTATCACCACTGAAGAGCTACTCTGGAATAATGACTCAAATTCAGCATTCCTCCAAAATCCACTACATTGGTGCTAACTTCCAGAAAAACTGCATAAAGGAGGTGCAACAAAATTAATACCATCAACTAAAGTGATTAACTACTTCAAAAGCAGCATGAACATTTTCAAAAAGCTATCAGGACAAGGCTCAAGGAAAGTATTTCAAAAAGACTCCAAATTTTTCCTTCGTAAACCATGGGAAAGCCAAGCACCCCAGTAAAGTAGAAATAAGCAATAAGCTATAATACTAATTATAGTAATATTCAATCCTGCAAAAAGTTTAAAACCTGTCCAAGCAAACAAACTGGAAAAGAATGTGTACTTTGGTGAATAGGTTACAAAAACAATTAAAATCTAGAGGAAGAAATATTCAGGAAAGCCTTCCCTATGGCAGAGAAATTACCTGATTATATTTTTCAAGCTTAAGACTCAGGAATCCTGCTTGAGTGTCTGTGGGGACAGTTGATTAGGCTTTTTAAAAAAAAACAATAAAAAGAAAAGATAAAACTATGGCAAAAAGACCCCCAAAGAAACTCTTGGCCTGCATTGTGGAGAAGGTTAAAAGGTTCCTACATCAGAATTTTCCTGAATGAGGGAATGCAACAGAAGACCTGTTCAAACTGCAGTATTAGTTGATGAGATTTTAATATGGTGTAAGAAGAGCAAATATGGTTTTTAACAAGGGCAATTGTGGGCTCATCAATGTGCTGCAACTCTGTATATAGGCAAGGGTGATCTGACTTACATAATACTTTTTTAGGTTTTTAAAATGTTTACAAGGAGATCCCTTGCAGTGTCTCAAAGAAAAGAAAAATGAGATTTTTTAAAAAAAGAGAAATTTTCTGTATTATTGTCTAATTAAAAATATGAAATAAAGAGGAGAAATAAATCGTTCACTTTCATGAAGCATGAAGGTGACTATATATGTCCTAAAAGTAACTATGCTATAGCCTATTGTGTCTTAAGTACTTGAGAATGATCTTTTAAAATGGTTACAGAGGAGAGTGCAAAATCTACTGATAGTGAATATTTAGGACTGTAAAAGCAAAAGCAGACTGTGAAGAGTTGAGAAACATGAGATAACTGGACAATAAACCAGCAGATATTAATTCCTTCTTTACTGAAAAAAACAGATGCACATACAGACTGCTCAGCTCTGAACTAGCAATGGCCATCTGGAATTAAAAGTTATAGGTCTAAACACACTTGTCTTATAGGGAGAGTGTAGCACATTTTTGCTTAGCAATTCTAGCATATGAGAATTCACCAGGTGGCGGGGCCAAAGTAAAAAAGAGCAGAAACTTCTTCAGTGCTGTTAAGTTATCAAACATATGGTTACAGAATGCTGTAGAACCCCAAAACTTATATTCACACGAGAAAATTAGATAAATTCCTGAGATTCCCTGGAGGATTAGTAGACACTAAGATGCAAATCTTGATATAGAAAGTCACTAATGAATAGATTGCTGAGGGCTGAGAGGTAGGACCAGAGGTAGAAGTACATAATTGCCCCATCCTTGTTTTTCTTCCCTCCCTCTCTACTTTCAAACTTTAAGTGAGAGAGAGAGCACACCGACAGGGTAGGTAGATGTGTCCTTGTATGCAGCCTGTTGTGTAGTGAAAAGTACATTACCCCTGATAGATACGGATCAGTTGAGTGACAATGATGCCCTAAATGAGAAACATCATCACCTGCTCAGATCAGAAGAGAGCCCCATGCAAAAAAGACTTTTTCTAACATTTAATTACAACCTATCCAAGCTAATGACAGTGAATTTGTGAAGTAGTTTGCCACTCATTTTACAAAGGGACAGTGAGATTCCAAGAATCATAGAATATTAGGGTTTAGAAGAGACCTCTAGAGATCATCAAGTCCAACCTCCCAGCCAAAGCAGGATTACCTAGGTCATGTTGCACAGGAACGCATCCAGACGGGTTTTGAAAGTCTCTAGAGAAGGAGACTCCACAACCTCTCTGGGCAGCCTGTTCCAGTGCTCTGTCACCCTCACA
>WTSP01009725.1:66567-86961 GCA_025331215.1 Actenoides lindsayi | reverse complement strand
GAGGATAAGGAGGGGTATAGAAAAAGAAAAGAAGAAAAAAAAATCCCCAAACAACACAAAGCTAAAGTTCTGTACTATAGTCTTTATTTTATTATAACAAATATAATAACATTTTATAACTTAAACCTGTATAATTGATTAAAAGAAATCAATTCCAAGCTACTATCTTAACATTAGTGAGACTCTCCCTTACCTGTAGTGTCCTTTTTTGGTAGGTTCTTGCTTCTAGGCTTGATGTGAATGAAGAATCACTTCCTGGCTGGCAGCTAATTCTAAAAATCTCTTTTGGCCATAGGAAGTTTTCCTTTCCCTCACTACCGATACCTGTCTGGCAGTTAATCATCTCAGTATCTCTGTTTGGGATGCAGGTGGCAACCTCATTTGTTGTGTCTCTGCTAATTCTGTCTGCTCCAGACTGTTGACTCTTCTTGAACCTCCTCGTCAAGTACAGTTGCTCCCAAGAGAAAGGGGAAGCCTCCCCTGTTTGGAAAGGCTCACCCAACTCTCGCTTGCTCTTTAAAGGAGCACAGAATCATAAAATAATTCCAGTTGGAAGGGAGCTTTAGAGACTATCTGTCCAAACTCCACTAAAAGAAGGGTGTACTTCAAATGCTGCTGTTTAGGGACTTGTCCTGTCAACCTTTTGACATCTCAAGGGATTAAGACTTCATAGCCTCTCTAGGCAGCTTGTTCAAGTGTTTGATCACCTTTATTGCAAAGACTCTTTGCTAGCATCTTATCTGAACTTTCTGTGTTTCAGTTTGTGCTTTTTCCTCTTGTTCTTTCACTGAATATTTTGGTGGCTTTTGTCTTCACTTGATTTGTATCCTCTCACTAGGTAGATGACAGCAGCAACACAATCCGCTCATGAACAGTGTTTAGGCTGAGCAAATCCACCTCGATCAATCTCCTAGGCCTGCACGCCAGTCCCCTGCACATCTTGATAGCCCTCTGCTGGACTCACTCCAGTTATTTCATTGTCTTTCTCCTGTGGATCCCAAAACTGCACAGCAGTCCAGACATTTCTTACATGTACAGAAGAAAGGAAAGTGATGTCTTCCCTTCACCTGTTAGTTCCACTCTTAGTAATACAGCTCAAGACGCTTCACCGTTACGAGGGCATACTCTTGGCTCGCATAAACCTTGGCTCCTGCAAATCTGTTTTCCATACAGTCTTCAGTGCTTTCCAAAAGCCTCCTGCACTCTTGTTTGTACACTTTGGGAAATACTGTTATGGTTAAAGTCCTCCCTCCAAACTTGGCCTTGTAATTTTGGTGCTTTGCTATATCAGCTTCATCTCTTCTTGATCAGCCACCTGAATACAACATCACTTCATCTCCCTTCTTAGTCTCACCTAGAAAGCTTATAGCTCATTAACTAGTCCCAAGCAGAGCTGTATATTTTTCTCCCCTGAGCTCAGAATGAAACTCCTGTCCTTCCCTTTCTAACCTGTCCCTTTTGAAGGACCTAGACCCATCACAGCTCTGCAGTCATGCATCCTGTGCTGCCACATCTCTGTTATCTCAGTGGGATCACACATTTAACATCACCCCAAAACTCTTAAAAACCTTCTGTCTGTTTCCCATGGTGCACATCTTTGTGTACAGTCAGTCAAAGTGGGTTCCCAATAACACTGCTTTCTTGGTGGAAAAGAGAGAGCTTCAGCCCTATTATGATGATTCAAGCACCACCTTAGCTTTCTTTCTCTAGCAAAGCAGGGATGAGACTGTTGCACTTTCAGGGTCTCTGTAAAGAACTCATAAATCTTCTTTCTGTTCAACCCATGCTGATATTTTGCAGATTATTCAGCCCTTCCTGCAGACCCTTCACTGACTCAGTGTCTGGCTGGGGTTTACTTTCATGAGGATGGGAGTCATAACCTACCCAGACCAGTCCCTGGGAGAAGTCCAGCATTCTCTGAAACATAGCACTGGGAAACCATGTCCTCTCACAGGACTCAGAAGGGTAAAGCCTTCTGATCTGCCCCTGTAGGTCACTGGTTAATGCCACCAATGACTGTGTCCTATGGAAAGTTACCACTAGGGTTGTACCAACCTTGGTAATCCCATTACATCTCAAGCAGTGGTTTCAGGACACGTGCCCTGACAAGTTGACTGCCAAATCCCTTTTTGCTGACCACAGTTGCTGTCATTCCTAGGAACACTTAAGTAAACACTTCACAATTGCTTAGGAGATCCCCATGAAGAAAGGGCTTGAAGGCGTAGGTCCTCCTTAATCAGAAAGGAGCAGATACAGAAGCCTATCTGTCTGAACAACAAAGAGCTGCTGTGCTAACTATATAGTTTCCATTTGCTAGCCCTTTCTGGCCTTCTCAATTTAATGTAATTGCATGGGGGCAAGGGGGAGGAGAGGAGGAAAACACTTTATCATGCAACAGTCACTTTAATTTTTGCAGGTTGTGGTGTTTTATTTATATAACATTATGCATATTATATTGCTTTAAAAAGGCAACAGACAAGAAATCTTCTGGGTGAACAGCACAATAAAGATTTAAATACTGTTGCAAGTAAAGTTCAAAGTGTAAAAAAGGAAGAATTCCGAGGAACCAGAAGGAACTACCTAAAAGCCAACATAGTTTCAAAGAAACTGAGTTTCCAGGCTGAAATCAAGCTAGGAGCAAAGGATCAGCCTGCAAGAATATGAGATAAAAGATCCTTTTTGTTGTATTCTTGGTGTCCTCTGAGTTTCCTTTACTTTTTAAAGTTACTTGTTCTATCATATACTAAAATACAACTTTTTTTTTTTTTTTTAAACACTTGTTGTCTTTTGAGGATTCTTATAAAAACAAAAACAAACAAAACCAAACAAAAACAATTGACATATATCTTTTAGAAAGCTGACCAAATTAGGTTTGTACCATACTCTTAGAATTATGGATTTATTTCAATAGCAGGTGTATAAGCACTATGTTTCAAATATGCTTTTATAAATTCTATACTTCATGTATGCAAGTTGGCTCTTTTTTAACTGATGTCAGCAGAAAGCTCCCCATTGGTGAATACAGTCTACTCACCATCACTGCAGTTGTTCATAATATCCTAATTAAACTTTGTTTAGTGAAAATGTTGTATTTCTCAATCAGTTTCTGTCATTTGTCTACATTTTAGGATACCTTCTCTGAAGGGATCCACATGGATGGATGGGAAGGAGAACCAGGAGAAAAAGACAAAATCCTGTGGGTTAATATAGGGAGAATTTAGTAGAACAGCATAACAGGAGGAGAAACAATAGTACTAATAATAATAGTGAAACAATAGATAAAGTAAGTGATAGAGAAAACACTGGTCAATGCCCCCTGCCCTTATATAATGGACATGACGTCAGTATGATATCAAATATCCCATCGGCTGGTTCATTGTCTATCCTGCCTGTGTCCCTCTCCAGTTTCTGGTGAATCCTACCCCATCTGAACCCAGGCTGTAGGTATATATTTCAGGAGTCAAAAACATCGACTTGTTCATACGCAGTCAATATGGGTTTTTTTGTTTTTGTTTTTTTTTATTCAGGGTAAGTCACTGTAAAACATATAAGAAGGTATGTGCACAGAATTACTACATAATATAGATTGTGACTTGATTTTGTAGTATGACAGCAGTGCAACTATTTTAAAGAAAGGTCAGCAAAGCATATAACTTAGTCATTATCATTATTATATAGGCTGGGCCTTAGATCCTTTTAACACTTGAGATACAATGAAAAAAATGTACTAAGTTCTTTTCAACAGAACGAGGTCAACACTAGTGTAACACGTTAGGGTTTTTTTCTTGAAATTTTTACATTAGCATGTCATTTGAGTCATTTGTGGTAATAAGTAAGAAGCATTAATTTATTCATATATAAATTTTTGTAAACTTTAGAGAACTGAGTAAGAAAGATTGCAAGCAGGGGAAAGAATCAACCCAATAGTTTCCTCAGTCACTTACAACAAGAGTGAAATCTCCAATTATAGTAATCAGCTCTTCAAAAACAGTTCAAAAGTGTCTTGTCACTCAAAAAGTAATTAATCTCCGTAAATATTTGCCAGCCTGTCAAGGAGGAAAGGATCAATATTTTCTCCTAAATAGTTTTCAGATTCAAGTCAAAGCCATGAGTTTGGAAGGGGCAGTGAAGAACAGGATGGACTATGTTGTTCTTGATTTTTTTTTTTATTGTTTGATGGTATTTTCTTCACTTTGCCTTTGCACACTTGACGACAGTGTCTGTAGGTTAGAGCAATATGACTCAGCAGATGACCACAGTGATTTCTGAAGAAATTGCAGTACTTGCTAAAATAAGAATATTGGAAGGCAACAGAATAGGAGTGAATTGTGACTGTTCCTTAGTGCCTATTGCAGGTGCATTTGACATCTCTGGCTAACTCCCTTCAGCTGAGTGATGTCCCTACACTCACACCAGCATTATGAAAGCTTGATTTTCTACAAAGAATAGAAAAAAGTGTGGGTGATAAATACCAGGATGAGCATACTCCACTTATTTAAGTGCTTCTCTAATGAAACTAACCGTAACAATAGTGATTAAAAACTTTCATAATGGAAGTATTGTAATATCTACGTAAGTGATCTTGATGATGAGATCAAGTATACTCTCATAAAGTTTGCTGATGATAACAAACTGAGTAGGGAAGTGGACACTTCAGAAGTGAGAGCCACCCTGTAGAAAGACATGGATAGGCTGGAAGAGTGAGCTAACAAGAACCTTATGAAGATCAAGAAGGACAAGTGTAAAGTCTTGCACCTTTGAAAAGATAATCCAGGAGTGAAGCCCAGACTGGGATCTACCTGCCTGAAAAATAGCTATGTGACAGGGACCTGGGGATCCCAGTGGTCAACAAGCTCAATATGAGTGAACAGTGTGCTGCTGTAGCAACAAAAGTGAACAGGATGCTGGGTGTCATCAAAAGGAGCATCACCATTATAGATAAAAAAGTCATCCCACTCAGTGCTTTTCAGGCTACACCTGGAATACTACATTCAATTTTGGTCCCTACTATAAACAAAAAAAGCTGTGGACAGGATGGAAATGGTCAAGAGAAAGGCCACAAAGATGATCAAAGGACTGGGAAGCCTGACATATGAGGAAAGGCTGAGAGAATATGGTGTGTTCAGCATTGAGAAAAGAAAGTTTTGGGGAAACCTTTATGACCATGTTCCAATATTTGAATGGTGGACATAAAGAATATGGAGACTCCCTTTTTGCGAGGAGTCACATGGAAAGGATGGAGTGTAACATGTATAAGTTACCCCGGGGTAACTTTCAATTTGACACAAAAGGAAAATTATTCACAATGAAAACAAGCAATCATTGGAATAATCTCCCCAGGAAAGGGGCAGTTTTTGTAATGTTGGACACTTAAGATTCAGCTGGACAGGGTGCTTGGCCACCTTGTCTAGACCATACTTTTGCCTTGAGACCCCTTCCAAAGTGGTATTCTATGATTCTATGAAAATATGTTAAGCATTGCTTCATTGTTTTTCTACTCTAATGTATTAGAGGAAGTACCCACATTCTTTTAATACATATTCTAGAAAGCCAACAGTCTAGTGTGTTACTCATTTGACAGAAAGCACATATGGTACTTCTGTCACATCAACATAAATAGGTAGACCTGAAATACAGTATTTTTCTCAGACAGCTGTAAATAGGTATATGCATTTAGGCTATATATATTATCAGATAGAAATATTCCTGGATCATATAGATCATTATTATCCTGAGTATGTACAGCAAGGTTCTTAAGCTGTCAAAAAAAAATGTTCAATTGTTTTAAGTGTGCTGTGACACAGTACATGGTAAAGTACTATACTATTTAAAATATTTTGATGTCTAAACCAGCTAAGGATTCACAAGCTGTGTTTCTCTGCATCTGATTATACTATGCAGCCTAATCTGTAAGGCATGCATTTATAAAATCTAATGTACACTGGAGGAGAATGCAAAACAGAGAACATGGGACAAAGAAGAGGCATAATTTCTGTGTTTACATGATAGGGTCATGATTAGCTGTGCCTCTGTAAGTTCTGGATTCAGTTATTTAGCATTTGGTGGCTGAATAACACTTCTCCCATTTTCAAGGAGAGTGGCCACAGGATTTGCAACCAAAGACTGAAATATTAAATCATATTTTCTAATTTTACAAGTGCACCATGTAAACTGATTAGAGAGACTAATTCTGCAAGCTGATGAAGGAAGTTTTAGTAAGAGCAAAAAGTTGATTTCCAGTCTGTATTCCTTGTATTGTAGAAGTAGCTTATTCCATGGCTCTTTAAAGCAAAATCCTTATGTATGTTGCACAGCAACCAGACTCTCAAATTTTCTATTTTCCCTGGGTTTAATTCACTGTTTTTTTTTAATTTTCTGAGTCTGTGTTTCCTTTCTGCAAAAAGTGTTCAATTTCAGCAGGCGACACTGGGATAATCACCCCACCTTCATCCAAAGAACTTATGTCTCAGTCAGCTAGGATGCCCTGCTAGGAAAACAGAGGATATGGGCTTATACTCTGAAATTTAGAAAGACATGTAATATGTGTCCAAAATACTTATGAATGTACCGTTTCAATTTTCCAACACTGATATTAAATGAAAGTGGCTGTGATTGGTGGGTTTTATGTTGAAAGCGATGCTGTCAGTTTGTGTTAAGTAAATTAGTTGCAAGCATGCTGGCTTTGATTGGACCCCTTTGGAAACAAATCCTGAATTTCAAATTATAAGAGGCAAAGGATAGGTTGTCATATACTAAGCTTTGTCCACATAGTGGTACCTCTCAGCACAGCTGCATTGTACACTATGGTTCAGCTCAGAAAGGGTTTTTTTGTTTGTTAATTTTTTAAGTAAATTGCTCAGTTCTCCTCACTGCGCTAGGGTGCACTCCATGGAGTGTTCTCAGGGTGTACACAATGGACATTTCTCAGATTATACATTGCCAGAAGTGACACTAACAGTTAACACATTTCAACTGCTGACAAGTATTCAGTACACAGAATCACACTACAACTAGGTCAGGGTAAAACATTATGAAATGCTTGTAATGTGTGTGCCAGATCCTCAACACTAGTAGTTTTGCTGTACTCTTTACTGAGTTACATTTATTACTAATATAGGTAGAGCCTTACATTTACAGAACTTTTGGAGTGTAGGGAACTTCACCAATTCAGATGAAGGTATCTAGGGAATCTTTGCTGTCTAAGCCAGTGAGAGGTGTTGGGTTTTGGGGTTTTTGTTTTGATTTATTTAGTTTGGGGGCTTTTTTTAATGATTACTCATAAATTTAGGTCACTGATTGTGGCAGGTGCAGCCGCCCCCAATAGACAAAACACAAAGCAAACAGGCCATGCTGGAGCAGTCTGGCACCTCGGCCAGAGTGGTTTGACACCTTGACCATTAAGCTGCACCTCCTGCTGCTTAACTGGTGACTCAGGGTCTGCGCTTGCCTGTATTTTCTTTGGAGTTGTCCCCTCAACCAATCAGAATGACTACAGTGCACCCTCAACTAGTGTAACTGGGGTGCTGCCTAAGAGCCAGAGGAGTTGGTTCTTCGCGTAACAGCAGGTCTGGCAGTCAGACCCTCCCCTTGGACATGCCCTCCAAAGATACTTCCATGGATTGAGTGAGTCTTCATGGATTAAGTGAGCCTCTCCCCCATACTTGGGGTGAGTGGTATCTTGGGCATGCTGGTGTGGGAGGTTTCCCCTTGATGAGTGAGTGTGTGCCCATTTTGGCTCATTTTTCCTTAAGGTTTAGGAAATAGTTGTGTAGTAGTTAATTCCCAACAGACATCTGAACCTGTGTTTAGTCAGTATGGGTGCTGGGCAACTTTGGTTGCAATAAACCCCATTTTGGATAGCGGCTGCTCTTTGGTCTGTGGGAGCCTCTGTGACATGGATTTCTATTTTGTACAACTTGAGATGTTTTTAAAAATGTTTATGTCTAAACAGAGATGATTCAGCTAATGAGATTATGTTTAAAATGTTATTCTCAAGAGAGATAGAATCAGGTCTTTTTTTCTAAAATGAGGCTTAGCTTTCCTTGAAAATAACAGATATATTGAAGAAGAATTAGAAAAACCTCCATAGTCTGTTGGTTGTTAAGAATCCTCCAGTAGATGGAGATAGAGAATAGGACTTTTTAGGTGATATAACAAAATAATTCTTATCAAAGGTAATGTTCATACACTTTCTGTAAATCTTCCTAAGGTGTTTATCATAACTGTTACTAAGTTGCACTGACAACATGGTCAAGAGAACACAGGAAACAATGCCCAGATAAGAATTCAAACAGCCTCTGCATATAAAAGGTGAGTGGGACTAGTTAGCAAATGCATTAAGAATCAATTTCCTGCTTTCCTATCTCTTTTTTCAGTAACTAAGTTAAAAAGAAACACCTTAATTAGGTGTTTCCTCTATAGGCAGGTATTTGTAAATTTGTAATTTCAGATGAGTAGATAGATTATATAATTTTTAATGTGAAACAGCTAATTATCACATGCAAACTGTCATCGGCATGACTTGAGTCTTCACCCTACTAATGTTGGGTTTTGTGTGTTTATAGACAATTTTCATTATGATAGATACATAATAAATACTGTCATAATTTCCTTCATCTTTCAGTTCTTATATGAAAAAAAAAAGTGAGCTAGTTACTTTATTGGAAGGCTCCTTTTCATCTGTGATCTTTGCAAGAGAAGGAGCCTGAATACATTAAAATTAGGGGGAAGACTATTGGAATGTAAAGAGTGAAATAAAAATAAAATCTATGCAGTCATAATAAGATCCTAATGGTGGCACACAAAATACAAGGTAATTCCTAATCACATATTTTGTTCAGATCACTTGTTGCCACCAGTGGGTGGCTTCTCAAGAAGTGGTATATTTTCTCTGGTTGTTTCCCATAAAACATCCACCTGAAGGCAGACACTTAGCCTTGCCATAAAGTATTATCTCTGTTATTCAGTGGAAATAGGTACAATCCTTCCTTGGAAAGGACCTTGCTTCTGAAATAAAGACTTACATGAAAACATCTTAATTTTATTCTTTGTATTCATCTATATACTACAGATATTTACACGGATTTTTATCACTGTGGCACACAGACACTCTGTTTAATTCAAAAAAATGGCTGCTGGCTTTCTGCCAGGCAATTTGTAATACATGTTGATTTGGTGTTAAAAATAAATGGAAACCTTCAAAACATTAAAACATTCTTAAAAAGCGGTGAGAATGAATAGTCATTGCTTTAGAATTCTATTCACCACCCATGGGTCCTTATTTGAGGAATTCTCTGTATAAACCTTACCCTTTTTCTTGTGGGCAGTACTTCAGTGGTTACTGGTGACCGTGGATACATGCAAAAATAGTAATTGTGTCTACATTAACTTCATGATACAGAGAAAAACCCAGCTATGAGACATCTTTTCAGAGTGTATTACAAGTATTCTCATTTTATCAGACAGATAATATTAATGTAATGCATATTTTCCAAAACACAGCTTTATGTGGGGATTGATGTTTTGAATTGAGAGCTTAATCATATTTCTGAGATGTCTATCTGGAGAAGAAATTTGGTTTTCTCTCACTGTGTAAGAGCAAATGTTTTTTCCCTTTTTTTTTTTTCCCAGATACTAGGAAGCAATCTTGAGGTTTCTGACAATTTATTGAAAGAGCTGAAAGAATAGTTAAACTCAAAGGACAGATTGCCTTGAAATCATTCTGAGGAACAGTGCAAAGCTGTGGTGAAGACCTGCAACCTCTTCATCAATAATGCAGTGTCCTCAGGAGCTCTATACTGCTGGGTGGATGACCGAAAGGCGTTTTTCATTTAGAAAGAGATATGGAAACACTGACCTTGCTTTTAAAGAAGCAAGTAGTAGAAGTAAATTCCTTGGAATACCACTGAGGAATGCTTTATCTTCATTACCTCAAAAAGCAGGAGTCTCTCACTATTACTACCATTTCTTCAAAGACAGTTTGCAGAAAGGTTTCTTTTCTTCCTTTCATCTTCCTTTTCTTTGTTTTTTTTTAAATCTCCTTACATTATGAAGTTATGCTTTCTGTCGGTAATAAATGTGGACCAGTGTACAGTGACACAAGTCATTATCAGAGAATTTAGTGTATATATATGTGTATACACATGAAGATAAGGTAAGTGTCTTTATAGATACATATCTTGCCCTCAATTTTTTTCACAGAACATAATAGCCTGGTTTTCTGTCCCTAATTGAGGCATCAGCTATCTCAGCAACAGCAAGAATTGTCATGAATTGATGCATTCTCTTCTTAGGAAGAGTTCATTTAACCATAACATTAGGGATTTGGAATATATCAAGGACAGAAAATACAGAACGTTCGGTTTTCCCTGTGTCTTGCTGCTCTAAAGGTCAATCAATCTTCCTCTTCTACCAACCTATACTGAGATTCTGGCACAGTTTTATAAGCATAACAAGTGATCTGAATTTGTTGTTCTCCTTTGTGCTAGAAGCCCCTGAAGTCATCAATCAAAGAGGAACATTTGTAGCTTTATTTACGAAGTGAGCATTCAAAATGATTTTCAATACTTTCTGCTGTTCTCTATTCCCTTTGTTGTTTCAAGCATAGTGGCACCGTCTGACTTTTTCATCAGCTTTCCTGAGTCAAGTCAAAATTGCAGTCCTGACAAAAGGTCTTTTCAATGACAGAAAGAGATGCAGGAGAGATTGATCAGTACAACAGAGGTCTTCTATGGTCTGAATGGTTTCTGGTTTTCTGATCTTGTCTATGGAGCTTAGATGACTGAACAACCTCTTCCTTTAGAAATAAGAAGCCTAGGTCAAATATAAAGCACAATAAATGTTGTGGAGGGGGGTGGAAGCTAAAATCAGTTGTAGAATGAAATCACAGACCTTTAACAATCCTCATGGCTGTAATCTAATCTTTTTCAGGACCATATGTTCTAGTTGCATTAGTATAACCGCTCAACACATTTGAGAGTAATATACTCCAGGTCTTACCAATTATATAGTGAACGGACTGACATTTTCCTCTGACCTCAAGAGTTCCTCCTTCCAATGTAACTGCTACACTGTTCTGTACTGCAGATGACAGTGTTTCTTGTTTGCACCTTCCATCTTCACAGATCATCTTCATTTTGCAGCAGTCATTAACTGCTTTGGAAGTACTTTTAGTGTCATCAACATTGGATTTAACACAAAAAGCTTGTAGTTGCTGCATTATTTTGAAGGGTGAGCCATATTGTTTGCTTTGGAAAGCAGAGAGTGCTTTCTCTGAACATTTTATATCTCAAGAAATAGCATAATCCTCTTGATCACTTCATCCTAAATAGATAATGCTGTTTCTAGCTTCTCCTACAATATCTCATCACTTTTGCCAGTGAGTTTCTCCCAAGTCCAAAATAATATTACTGAGCCCTGTCCTCTTCCTCTTCATTTTGGTCTCTAGACTGGGTTGTGCTATTATTCTTTAAGGAAATCAGTACTACTATAAAGTTCATAAACATAAATTTCCTGTTCTACAATGATACATGTAGAACCAAAGAGAAAAGAAAGCAACATTTGCTTGTATCATGGTGGATACGTGTCCTTGGTGTGTTCTTTATTTCTAAGAATGTCAGGCTAAATCAGTTTTACATTTCATTACTATAGCTGTGTGCCATAATAAATACTAATCTTTCCATAAGAAATAAAAGATTTTATGAAAGCTTTTATAACATTTCTAGCAGAATGTTACTATCACTTAGAGAAGCATAAACCAAAATTCCTGTTTTGAATCCTTTCTTCTTGTTCCGGCTCTGCAGAATTTTGGTTCAGCTTTTTTATGCTTTTGTTTGTCTATATGTGCTTCTTTTCGCATTTCTGTATGCCATATCAACTTCATGAGCTGCAATAAAATGCACCTTGGAGGTATCATATTTACTTACAAAATAATTCAACTAATACACTTTAACTTCACTGACACAGTACAGAACAGCAGAGAGAAATATTAGCTGCAGATTTCAACCAGCTGTGGCCTGCTGTGCATCTTGGAATCTTTAGTGCTGATACTACTGAATTTTGTGAACTAGTTATGAGAACACATACATATGTTGCCTATCCAAAGTTATGTGCTTTTCACTCCACCTTTCTATCTTTTTTTTTTTTTTATTAAAATGTTTAGGAGCATAGGCATCTTTCTTTCTCATGCAGTTGCACATGTCAAATGATCAGAGCCTAAGAGAAAGACATGGCAATAGAAATAAAAGTTCTGGATGTTGTATTAAAGTAATGTCTTTAACTTTTGTTTTTATTAAAAACATCAAGCACTTGTCGAAGATGGAGTTTGATAACCCAGCTATCCTCAGGAGATTCATATACTTGCATTAAGCAAGAAGAAAATATTCAAAATATAAGGTAATGTTGTTTATTCTTTTTTAACCTTTATGTTAAACCAAATACGGAAGTGTATACTGTGTGATATTCTTTGATTACTAAATCTCATATCATAAACAACTGCATTTAATGATAGATTTTCATGTTATTGATAGGTAACTTCTGGTAGATTTTGACCAAACTTCTGTATCTTATTATTTACATAAAGTTGTACATACTGGTCTTCCAGATACCTTAAGTACTATCAAAAAAAAAAGATAATAATAGTAATAACCAAAACAAAGCAAAAAACCAACTTCTACATATTATTACAAGGATGTAATACTTTGTACACTATTGTGGAAAAAAGGACCTAGAAAAGAAAATTAATGCCATGGTTTTAATCTCTATGAAACAAACTGACGTATTTGCTTTTTCCACATGTTTTATACCGTATCTGTTAACATTTCGAGATAGGGTATATCGCAGAAGGTTGTATTAACCTGTCTATATACAGATATCTGTGTATGCTTCAGTCACTCTCTGTACATGGTATTCAATAAAGGAAAAGAGGCACATCAAGAGTATGATTTACTGCATCCTAAGCTAGGTCCAGCGAGGCACAAATGAACAAGCTACAACTCCTCTTTCTCTCCATTGACTATAAGCAGAATATAGAACGAACCTCTTCAGTTCAGGTTTCCAGAGCACAAAGTGTCTACAATTTAAATGAAAAATTCTACACTAAAAATCACCAAGCCTGTGTAGGCTAAATGTAGGGCATCTAGCCACATCTGTCTTAGATTAAATCCACAGTGATCAGAGAAAGAAAGGTAAAAATGACAACTGCTTCTCCTGCTGCCTCTTCTATATAACAAGGCTCAGGAATGTCTCTCTGCTGTTTCACATTTCTGCAGAAAGGATATTTTGCACGGTAGCTGAAAGGGAGGTGCTGTATGCTTCATGCAGGTTTGCAAAGACAGCTGGAGACTATAACTGTGGGGGATACCATTTAGCATACCTGCTTATAATGCAGGTATAGTCAAATGCATCTGTAGACACAATCCATAAAATCTATTTTTCTACTTCTATTTGAAATGAATTATTATGTTCTTCTAGAACTACCTATTTTTAGAGTCAAGACAATTGCTTTAGACTAAGTGCCCAATTTTAGCTGGCTAGTATTAGGCAAAATAATCCTGCAGTGACTACAGAGCATTTAAACTTTTAGAGCCTTTCCTTGCATGATTTTGGCAGGGTTTCTTTACACTTAAAAGGGCTCATATTGAAATGTGAATTTCATGTAATTTATAACTAGAACCTAGTGGATAGATGTAACTGAATTAGTGTTGTTATCCTGGATCAGACATAAATTCCTCCTCCTACATATTTTTGTACACTAGTTACACTATCACAGGTTACAATCTGCTCTTCTTTTAAATACTATGTAAATTATTTTACATTAAAGAAAGGAAGAAACTATTTACTAAGCAGAATAAATCCATGAAAGCTGAAATTTCTCTCAACTGGCACCTACTTTATATGCTTACTTTTTGGAGGACCTGGAGCAACTTAGAGATTGATACTGATAGCATTACATATATTACTTATTAAAAATTTTGAAAAAGAGTGTCATTACTCTTTTTCTTAGACAAAAAAAAAAGACATGTCAGGTTTATTCTGGATAAGCCCACAACATCTCTGGTGTAATACGTGATGAACTAAAGTTTTATGACAGCACTAGTAAATCCTAGCCAAGATATCTTGCCTAAGTAGTAAGGCTATCTTGCAAGGATTTGTCTTAACAAATAAAATAAACAAACAAACAAAAATAATATTAATAAAATAAATAAAAATAAATAACGATACTCTTAACCTCGTTATTTTGCATTTTCATAATCTTCATCCTCACAAACTGAATCATCACTTGAATGTGTGTACCCACAGCAAAAACTATGTACTTTCTACATTGCCTGAAAATCATTTTAGATCACATGCAGTATGATAAACTGACCGGCTGAGGTATTCTATCCCATATACATAATACTCATTATAAAGATCATGACAGTCAAGCTCTCATCTTCAATGACTGGCATCCAAGGAGGACTCTGTTCTGTCTTCGATCCTGATCCATGTGTTCCTGAATCCAGCTCCTGAATCCAGCTCCTGAATCTGGTTCCCATCTGCTGCTGCATCCAGTCTGGGATGTCTCCAGTGCCTGCTCCACATCATCAGTGCCAACTGTGACATAAAGGTCATCAGGAGGCTTGGGTTTGATACTGGTTTTCTATATGTTGGTATTATTTTATTTTTATTTTATTTTAATTATTTTAATTAAATATATTTTAGTTTTATTTTCTAATCTGTAAGTCTCTTTCCTTTAATTCCTTTCTCTTCCCCACTGGGAAGGGAGAGGAGTTAACAGAAAGCATATGTCATTTGTCTAGTGGCTGGCCCAGCCCTAACCCTTGACACTTGGCTTGACTTTTAAAAACATACATTTTTCAAGCTCAGCAAAGAAAAAAATATTATGATTTTAATTCTAATCTAATAGTTAATACCTATTAATTATTTGCTTTCTTAATTCTAAAAAAAATAATAATTTGGAGTTCTTTGCCTATCTTTAGAAAAAAGATCCATGGTAGAGTTATATTTGTTCCCTATGTAGTATATGAAGACAATCTGAACTGTAAGAATAATTTACACATGGTTACAATGGTTATACAGAGCTATTTGCTTGAGACTGAAATGCAAGAGACAGAATGCAATTGTTAAGAGCTAGGCAGTGAAAAATACTTACGAAAACAGAGAATCTCAGAGGCTTCAGTTTAAGGCTGTAGAGACAATCCTGTAGCTCAGCTTAAAACCCTGATACAGTTATGCATATGGCTACTAAAAATTTCTGGATTTTCTCTATTCCTTTGAAAAACAAACTTGGAAGAAAACATGCTCTGAAGTGGCAGCAGACCCTCTTCCTAAAATGCAGGTAGATTCTGGTTCCAGGTCTTATGGCACTGAATGTAAATTTTATCTTGTAATCACTTAATGAAAAATACACCAACTGATACGACAATAAGGAAGGAAATTCTCAAATGACATACAGAATCCCCCTACTCTGGCACAAGGAATCTTGAAGACTTTCCTGCATGTACAACAGCTCTTGTATCACATGCAGAGTGAGTGGTGATGGAGCTATGCTGAGAAGTCTTCTTAGCAGTGCTATGTGAATTTCACGTCCACTAAGTGAGACTTCACGTAACTACCTAGCTATCTGTAAAAATCTAAGTCTTCAAATCTTAGTGTGGATTTACTGGCTGTACTGCATTTTGGAAACAAATAAGAGCATGCTAGGTGACTGTGAATTAATAATGGTCTTGCATGGAAAGGAAGTCTAATTGTGCATCATATGTATGAAAAATATCAGGATAAGAGAAAGCTAAACTAAAGGGTTACTTTTCCCTCTTTTCTGTTTCAGCAGAAGGAATCCAGACTGCTAATTCACTTCTACGTTCCCTTTGTGCTTCAAAGTATATTATGAGTTTTAACTTTCATGGGTTCTGTGAATGAACATCAACCATCAATTCTTCAGCACCCTACATAGCATTTGGTAATACACTGCTGCTTTCAACCACACTGCAAATAGTCAATTTTTTCCCCCAAAGCTTATACATAAGTATCATTATGGAGTTATATAAAAACAGGTTTAAATTGCATGCAATGGCAAATCACCAGGACAACAGGGAACTATTCACAACTTTACAGTGCTGCTTTTCCATTTCAGAAGCTACAAAGAGATACTGCTGTTGCAGAAGTAACCATAAAGCAAGGACTTAAAAAACCAAAACAAACAAACAAAAATATCAAAAGGTGTGAATCAAGCTATTGTTAAGACATTTAAGTTGTGTGGTTTTATTTACCAAACATTTACTGTGTCACTTCTGCAGTTAGGAGTGATTGCTTTCAAATGAAATTTTATGAAAACTTTACAAAGCATGAGGACTGTTACTAATATCTTGCTGCATTGCTGTTCTGCCAGATCTGAAAGACTGTTTCCACTAAAACATTCTGACCTTGCTAAATCAAAATGCAAAGCTTAAACCGTGCATACTCTCCCAACATTTTATCTCAAGATAGTTTGAATGGTCTAATTTAATGTCAGATACTACATTTGTTGCATATGGTTTTTAAACTAGGTCATTTTTTTGTGGATCTGGAATAATATTTCCATGTGACCATATTTCCTTGTGAGCCTGTGAACATGTTAGATAATTTCTTCCAAGTCACAAATATTCACTAATCTTACTTAGAAATCATGAGTTTTGGATTTACACAGTGGACACATGAATGGATTGAACAGTAAAAGAACTATTAGAATGTCTGGAATAAAGGCTGGAATACATACCCCCTGGACAGGCATGACATCATAACTGTATAATTTCTTTACCATTAGATAGCCTAATTTCTACTAGAATCCTGCAGGAAGATAAGAGGAACAAAAGTCCTTTTACACTGATTTAAATAAAGTTGCATTCAACAAGCTGTAGGAGAGAAAGGGTATGGAAAGATACATTAGTGTCTGATACAAATTTTCTGAATGTACTACTGATTCTTGTGGACTTAGGTGGACAACAGAGTAGCTGAATTTTTACTTTATGGAAAATGAGAATTTTAGTAATAAAAAAAGTGTACATGTATCTGTGTGCAATATATACAAGCATATGTTTTAATAAGATTACAAAAAATAGAAATCAAAGAATTAATAGTAATTCAAGCAATGAATTTACAATTAGTATTGTTCTATTCTAGAACTGAATTTAGGACATTATGTTATATATGCCCTCAGCTGGTGTCTCTTTCATAAATAACTGCGGAAAATTCTGCAATAATAAGAAATACCTGTAAGCACCTATGTAGACAGATTTTTCTACAGCTAAATCACTGGTGTTCCCTTTCCCATCCAAAGCTGAAAGGTATTATGTTCCCCGATCCACAAGTGGTTTCTAAAGTAAACCAATTTTATCTTCATCAATACTAGGTTTTGTTGTTCATCTTTTTACCTACAGTCTTTGACAGAGTAGCTTCAGTAGACTGTTAGCCTGGGAAGTATCTTGAAAAGAAAGACAGAGACATCATCCCTGATTATCACCATCATAATTTTTTATTATTATTACTACTTTTTATTTTGTATAGTGCCGAATGAATAATATGTACCTCCCACTTCTTTCAGTATGGCTCCACATTCAGCTATGAAGTGCTGAGTTTGTCTGGCCCAAGTCACATGTCTCCTCTGATTTTATTGGATTCTTACTTGGAGGTTGTTCTCAGTGACTTCCGTGATAACAGCTTTGGTGTATTTCCACAACTACAGATCTTCAGATAAATTTTCACCATCACTGCTCTTTTGCCTCTACTTAATTATTAAAAAGCAATCTTCGATAGGACTGTAACATCAAACATGTGAATACACCAGAGCTCTTATAAATGAGAGGAATAGCTAGTGACAGTGCTTGAAAATAACAAGGGAAAACCCCCTATGTATATACAACTAGTAGTAGTGACAAAACACCCACATGGAATATTCTCAGGGGCTTTTTCAGCCTAAAATTTTAGGCAAATATACAACGCAGGAATCATAACTCTCTCAAAAATCTCCAACAGTGATAAACTCACTTTTCTGAAAAATTTGTGATGAAGCATGCTTGTTGAATACAAGGCCTTCAGAGAATCACTTTGGCAGGGGTTCAATGCCATCATTCTCTGAAGAGCTCCACAGACATTAGAATAAAAAATTATCCACATATATCATACTAAAAAAAGAAGTTTAGGACATAAATCTAGTTAAGTCCAAGGACATGTCTCTGTAGAATTCCCTAGGGTGTCAGAGGAAAGAGTATCTTTGCACATCATTTCAGATTCTTCATAATTACTGCAGGGGTATTGCCAGGAGAACTGCAAGGAACTAAAAGCCTTTGGGTTACATATCTTATGTTATTCACCTGATTATATCGCTGTGACATACTGCTGTACAGAGCATTGTGGTGTAACCTGTCTGTGGAAAAAATGTGCTATGAAAATGAACGTTTGAACATGTGGAATGATTTTCAAATCTAGTATAATATGGATTTGTGGGAGCAGTTTACATAATGATTCCCATTGCTCTTTATCCACTGGATCTGTAGGGCACACACTAGTCCATCTTGTAGCCAAGAAATACACATTCAAACACAATATAAAGAATACATTAAATGAACCAAAAGAGACACTGTGGCTAATCCTTAGGAGTATGGATCTTCTGATCACTCATGGGAAAAAAAATTACTTCTTAGTCTTCAGCTGCTCAGGTGTTGAAATTAATATTCATTGTCAATTTTCAGATTTAAATTTGTTTTTTAACTGCTTCATGCAGAACTTTACATCTTTTTCTTTAGCTAAAATCACTAAGTAGCAAGGCTAATAGTTATGCATCAGAATGAGTTTCTTCAGTCTTCTAAATGCTTGCTTAGTAATGTTAAAGCCTAAATAAAACAAGGATAGTGATGTACAAAATCTGTCTCTAACAACTATTGGCTTGAAGACACTGCCTGAAGCTGAGAAGTTTACATGTCAATATAAATAAATTCACACCTCAGGGTGTAAGGTTGTCTGATAAAACCTCATCTACACATCCACAAAGGAACACAGGGGCACAAAGGCAGGGAGGAACCTGAATGAAGGGGTCCCCTGTCCGTGCCCTTCCCACACATGTCCCAGAAGACTCCCAGGCCCTGGGTCAGGTGTGAAACCCATCATGAAGAGTCAAGGGGAGAAGCTCTCCAAAGCACCTTTGGGTCTGAGGGGGGTTGCTGCCTAGAGGTATGGGCCACATTTTGGGATGCCGTGGAAGAGCATTTTGGGATTGCACAAGATTTAGTGTGGGGTGCTTAGGGGTAGAAGCAAAGGTGGAGAAAGGGAGGGTGATTTTGGGAAGACCATAAAACAGGAAAACTGAGCAGTGTGGTGATAAAAAGGGCTGGTTGCATATAAACACATGGCTGGTCAGCATGCTTGTCTGGCAATGCTCTGCATCTGACCACTGCGTTTTGTCCTACCTTATGAAATGCCACTTCTAACTCCTTTCCAGATAAATGGACTCTCGGTTCATTGTTGAGGGGACAGGGACAGTTTGCTAGCTACTGGAGTCAGACCACAGGTCAGTGGGCCCTGGAGTCATGAACTGGAGAGAACAGAGTGAGTGGACTTATGTGCCAACAATTAGAACGGGACCTCAGGTAATGGGGGCCCATGTGTCCATGATGCCAGGAACTGGACCAAGATCATCTACCTTGTATTTACATCTGTGTATCTCACTGGCAGATCTCTCACTTGCTCAGCCAGAGAAGGGAGCAGGCTGAGACTACTAATGCTGTTTTTGTTTGTGTGAGTGCTGAGTGTGTCTGCCTGTGATTTCTGTGTCCAGATGCATGGAAGTGTATACATGTGGTGTATACATGTGTTCTCTGTGTGTTTGTCTATTGGGCATTCTCAGTCTCCCTACTGGTTGCACCTGCGGGTTGGAGCTTCAGCAGTCTAGCCTAGGGCTGCAGATTCTGCGGCCTCCAGCGCAGAGCATAACTGAGATATACACAACTTACAGAACAAAGGATTCAACTTAACAGTATGAGAAACACAGTGGAGTTTTGTTGATATCTTACTATATTTATGGTTGCAGGTAAATAGTAGTGTCTAAAAGACTGATCTAAAGCCTTTAAAACCAACAAATTTGACAAATAAAAAAAAATAAAACCACAATAGAACAAATAATGTGAAGCTCTGAAACCAAATAAAAAATATTGATGCAGTGAAAAATTCAATAACCGAAGTTATTAAGCAGGCATTCTTTATTTTGTGGCACTGGACGCACAGGGGATCACTCCTCCAAATATGCGTGCCGATACAAGCTGGGTACAGAGTTTATATGCAGACTAATCATACATATTCATTATATTTCTTAGAAAGGGCAGTCTTATACTAATGAGTTCCTAGAATTCATTTACATAGTCCAAG
>WTSP01009725.1:0-54524 GCA_025331215.1 Actenoides lindsayi | reverse complement strand
TTCCTTTTCTAATTGCTAAGTCTCTCTCCCTTATTCCCTTTCTCTTCCCCTTTGGGGAGGGAGGGGGGTTAACAGAGGCTGTCTGTTATAGGTCTAAGGGGCTGCCCTGACCCTAAACCATGACAATAAGAAATGAACTTTCAAAATTAAAGTGCATGTTCTCAGAAGACTGCATTATGTGGGTACTAAATGGTTCCTCCCCAGCATAGATTATTTCATTAATATCTTTTTATTATAGCTTATTCTTAAAAATGCAAAATAACTTCAGTGACAATCTCATTTTTACTTAGACATTCATCTTCCTACCAACACCTCAGAATTATTTTTTTAATAGCTCCAAACCACTAATATCCAAGATATGCAACTTGCACAGAATCAAATCCCACTTTTGAATCCTGCCTCATGACAACTTGCTGTCATTTACTGTAATTTCACTTTGTCCACTCTCAGTGCAGGTAGAAGGTAACATTCCCCCCAAATGTATCACATTTCTAAGTCATATTTTATTCAAGATAATCTTCAGTGCTAAAACAGAAATTGAACTGCTATCAGAATTGTATATTGAATGCCCTTATTACACAGGTTGAGGAAAATAGTTTCAATCAACCAATTTTTTGAGATTATGCATTCCTTTCAGATCAATAAAATTGAAAATACAGGAAATAAGAAAACAGTAAAAGTAAAAATAAAGGGAAAAATAAGCTAAGGGAAGCAGCAACATGAAGGGAAAAAATAAGACAAAAGAAAACTAACTATATACTGACGTCAACATATGTTTTTCCCTTTCACATACAGTTCTCCCATTTTCCTCTAAATATTCTCCAGATTATCCTCAATATGTAGTTCTGACAGTACAAAAATAATAAATGCATCCTATGTTATTTCAGATTCAGAGTGATGTTCTTTGAGTCCTTTAAACAATATAACAAAAAGAGAAGGAAAGAAACATCTTTCAAAATGAAAGTCATCTTACTTTAGTGCTGGATTCAGACAGTCTGCAATCCAGAAGCATTTGCAGTTCTTAATTTCCCACTGAAAGTAAAGAACTTCATAGAAAGATTGGGATTTAACTGGAGTTGAAAACCTAAACATTCTTCTTTTTTTTTTAATACAGACTCCAATCTGATCAGTAGGCAGTAAGAAAAAAATTTGTAATATTAACTGCACATAAAAAGAAGCCACTAGGGAGCAATTCCAGTACCTAAAAATTGTTTAGTGCCATTTCATATGCCTTAGGGTATCCTATCCAGGGGATATAAGTCTCCAGTTTGACTGTAACCTGCTAGCCCTGTGAGGATGACTTGGACACCCTTGGGCACCTTACATGTCAGAAGACACCAACATTCAGGCACCTGAATTGTTCCCTTGATGTCCAATTCAAGATCACTCAAAAGTATAAATATACATGTATAAAAAGTGTATAAAAAAAGAAGCGTATAAAAGTTTTCATTGGGTAGCTCACTGAACAGGAGACCATATAAAGGATAGTTTAAAAGAATGGTGATCCTACCACAATGTAAGAATACTGAAGAAATTACAGTAGAATTAATTCCCAGATCAACTAAATACATCCTAGATAACTTTGGGAAAAAATTAGTCTCTCTGTGCCTCAGCTCCCAGTCCATAAAATGGTGACAATTAAACTATTTTTTTCCCTGTCTTTATCCAGGTTATGATAAGTTTAAAAATTTTCTGGGTCCCTCACACATATTGTCTAGTATAACAGAGTTTCACCTTTGATCAGTATTGCTAGATTTCTTTATTACTATCAGAAGCAGCTTTTCAGAGAAAAAGAAATCTGCAAAATTGTAAATGCCCATACCTTTTTTATTGAGTGGTCGTTTTCGTACACAAACACATATCCTGTGTTCATCAATCTACAAAAGAAACAATCTTTCAGTGAACTATACCCCAATTCCAGTTATATGATATTTTACTTCTATTCTTGAATTAACCAATCATTTAAACAAAGAGAAATTTCCAAGACAGTGAGTCATCTGAATGTGTAAAAGCCCCTTGTGTCTGCACAATAACCATGAACCCAAAAGGGAGAACCATACATTAATAAAAGTCCCTGCAGACAGCGATCTTGAAACATTGCAAGCAATTCCAGCTATAACAGGGTAGATATGCTATTGACAGAAATTGTCACTATCTCTTTTATCATGCCCTGGTAGAATTCTCAACCTCAATGGGTACAGGATGAGTAAAAAGTAATCAGGACCCTAAACTTCAAAAGGGCAAACTTTTGGCTGTTTAGGGCACTATTGTGTGGGATCCCTTGGGAAACTGTCCTTAGGGATAAAGGAGCAAACAAGAGCTGGGAGATATTTAAAAGACATTTTTCTTAGGGCACAAGAGCTCTCAATCCAAATGTGCAAGAAGTTGGACAGGGAAGGCAGGAGGCCAGCTTGACTAAATCAAGACCTCTTAGCCAAACTAAAATACAAAATCAAAATGCATAGGCAGTGTAGGCAGGGATACACATTCTAGGAAGATTATAGGGATATGGCTTGGGAGTGCAGGGAGGGGATCAGGAAAGCCAAGACACAGTTGGAGCTGAACTTGGCTAGGGACATGAAAAATAACAAGAAGGGTTTCTTCAAGCACATAGGACAACAAAGGAAGATGAAAGGAACTATACCCTCTGCAATTAGCAAAATGGGAGACCTGGCTACTACTGACATGGAGAAAGCTGAGGCATTCAACAACTTTTTTTGCCTTGATCTTCACTGGCAAGTGCTTATAAGCATGCTGCCCAACTCACAGAATCCAAAGGCAGAGACTGGGAGAATGAAGAAGTGCCAACTGTAGGAGATCAGGGTCGAGACCACCTAAGGAACTTGAAGGTTCACAAGTCCATGGGACCTGATGAGATGCATCTGTAGGTCCTGAGGGATCTGGCGGATGAAGCATCTAAACCACCGTCCATCGTATTTGAATAGTTGTGACACTGGTAAAGTTCCCAATGACTGGAAATAGGGAAACAACCCCCACTTTTAAAAAAGGAAAAGAGGAAGACCTGAGGAACTACAGGCCAGTCAGTCTCACTGCTGTACCCAGCAAGATCATGGAGCAGATCCTCCCAAAAATTATGTTAAGGCACATGGAAAACAGAGAGGGGATTGGTAACAGCCAACATGGCTTCACTAAGGGCAAATCATGCCTGATAAACTTGATGGTATTCAAAAAAAGGGCTAGAGCATTGGTGGATAAGGAAAGAGCAATTAACATCATCTACCTGAACTTGTGCAAAGCATTTGATACTGTCCCACTGTTTGAGTGAGAACAGAACTAATTCTGTCCAGTGATTTTACTTTTCAGCTCAGTTCTTCTAACTAACTGCACTGTCTGAAGTTAGCAGCCTGTTCTCACAGACAGCGTCTGCTTCTAGCAGAGATAACACCCTATGTTTAGAGTTACTACCAAGGATTGGTGTGCAGACCAAGGCCACTGCTGGATCTTGTGTACCACGTTAGGGGGTGCAGAAAAGTGAAAGGCTGCACCTGCAGAGAGGAGCAGACAGGACAGGTGACGCTAAACTGACCAACGATGTATTCCATCCCTGATACGTCATATTCAGCATAAGCTGAGGGATCCAAAGGGTCTTTGTGGCTCTTCTCCCCTCTTGGACAGCTTTGCCAGCTCTGCTTGGCCTGGCTCAGTACCTCTTTTGGTTCCTTCCTTGGAGTACCTGAGGATGCCTCTGTCTGTTCTGCCTTCGATCCTGGTCGGTGTGTTCCTGATTCCGGTACCAGAATCCAGCTCCTGAACACAGCTCCCGTCTACTGCAGGGCCCAGTCTGGGACTCCCCCAGTGCCTGCTCCACCACATCAGTGGTGACGGTGATGTAATTACCATCAGGGGGGTTGGGTTCCGTACTGGTTTTGTATATATTCCATTTCTATTATTATTAATTTCCTTTTCATTAAAGCTGTTCTAGTTTCCTTTTCTAATCATTAAGTCTCTCTCCCTTATTCCTTTTCTCTTCCCCTTTGTGGAGGGAGAGGGGTTAACAGAGAGCATCTGTTACAGGTCTAAGGGGTTGCCCTGGCCCTAAACCATGACACCTCTGCATTACTGAGATAAAAGACTTCTCCTTTCACTCTTGAGCTAAGTGTCTGTGTGCATGAAGTTTTTAATTTTCAATTTCGAGCAGGTGTTAGGATGATATTTGGTTACCTGATGTGTATTTTTTTTTCTGGATAGCATAAACTCCCAAATTTTATTCTCTGCTTTACCTATGACAGTATATGTTTAAAGTAATTATCTTATTATTATGGCATGGTAGTGTTACTATGTATGCAACTTAAAGATGAGCAAATGTCAAGTTTTATTTTACACCAAAATGGACTAGAATGTCAGTAAAATTCAGGACAATGTGTTCAGTCTTTTTTTTTTTTTTTTTCTTCTCTTTCTTTAGTTACATTATTTCTTCTTTCAAAGATTATTTTGCTACAGAAACCCTAATTTTAATCTAAACTACTCATCTGCTTTAATATACCTCAAAGCATTCAGGCTACTGCAACATTAAAGATTTATGATTCTTTTTTAATGTGGCCATATTACTAGTCCATTCTTTACTCATATGACAACCATGTTGGGATATATATGACTTATTTTTATGTAATCCAAAGGCCTAGATGCTACAATGGATTTGGATCTTAAAGTATGTTATACAAAATTTGAATCTAATTCATTCAGATGCTATAATGGAAAACATCAACTTCCTGCACAGATCATCTGTCTCCCAAATATCTTGCATGTTGTATATCAACTAGACAGTTTTAGTTTTTCAAATCAATATCTTGTAAATTATGTTGCTTTCACTTGAGGAAATATATGACTGAGATTTTTCAAGGGAACCATTTTGTTCTTTGATGTCCCCAGAATTCACATCACATGGCCAAATTTATGAAAGCATGTAAAGTACACATTTTTACTTTATTTCGTTTTTTTATTTTGGGGTGGTTTTTTTTTTGTTTGTTTGACTGTTTTATTTTTTTTAGTCACAAAAAATACAGTGTACTAAGAGGAACACATGTTACATTTAAATTTATGATTAAGTATCACATACACTTATTTTTCATATTTCATTATCTAACTCATATAATGCCACCTATAAAACCAAAATAACCTTAAAAAAAAAACAAAAACAAAAAAAAACCCAATTAATCTGTATGGACCATAGAGAGCTTTTATTTAAGCTTGTAAATTAATCCCTCAAAGGAAAAAATTTGTTGTAGAAACATGGATTAGATAGTGAAAATTAGAAAATGGGTGGAGGAATGCACTTGTTAAAAGCTATCAGATTTTGTATTTCTAGAAACTACTGAATTCTTTCAGCTTAGCATGAGTGAAGTCCTGCCAGATGTCCTGGTTGTGAAATTACATATTCTTTGCTACTGACCTGAATACCAGCTACAAGGTGAAATATAACTTTTCTGTGCTGTTTTGCCCCAGCATGCGCTATTGCAGCATATGCAATTTTATATTTTCCTACCCAGCATTTCTGAGCCATGGTTTCATTATGCTACTCATTTTTGCATGACCTTGTCTACAAACTCAACAGTACCAACACCCTGATATTCAAAGGATATCAAAGTCCGCTCTCTGTGCGCGTCTTCTTCTATCTGCATACAGCTCATGAAGCCTTGGAGTGTGGCTGACCTGGTACAGTGGCTTCTGCATGCTGGTGTAACATTTTCCATGTCCTTTTTCACCACTTAACATTGTACTCAATCCAGGACTTACTACTATTAAGTGCAGGTGTCGAGTCTTATCTCTCACTGCAATGGTGTCTTATTGTCAGATGCTGGGAATGCTCCATTACACCCTCTGTGTCTCTACACAGCAGATATTTACTGCAGGGCAAATCATAGCTACTTTGGCTTCAAGAACGTGTAATATTTTTCAGCTCAGTTACACAGCCTGCTGTAGCTAAATTTACTCCTTAATTGGTTTGGTGGCATGTCAGCAGCTGGCATATAATGATAAGAACTAAAGAGACTGCTAGTGTATATTATTGAATGCAAATTCTGATGTCTTCTATTCTTTCAGGAATTTCTCATTTTAATTGTAGCCACAGTCCAATATCCAACACAGAAATCCTCAGAAACATTATGCCTGCATGCTGCCACAGTGATATTGTGGTGTAGTAAAGGAGTGTTCTTACTTCTATGCCTTGACAAAAACATGTCAGTATTTCAGGTTTAGGATGTCAAAGCTGTCAAATGGCACTTAATGTTACTTTCTGCTCTCACATTCAACTCTCTTTTGAAACAGCCACCTAGAGATACACACTTTTGTGTGGTTTTACATCTGTTGTATAGAACATATTAACCAAATTTGAGCAAAGTTCCTTCAAGTCACAGAAAAGGCTTTTCATCATGTGAATATGTATCTTTATATATTCTTCTCTGAGAATTTCTGAAGAAATCTGCATTAAAGTTGAAACTGGAAAAGCTGAGGACTGCAGAGACTTTCCTCTGCCTCCACCACCCTACCCAAGGCATTTAGGCTTTACCTACAAAGCAATGTCATGCAAATATCCACTTTTATCTACATACTATACTTGATATAATGAGTAGTGATCTAACTGGAAGAGCAGAACCAGGAAATACACTTCGCATCTGCAAGTGAACTGGCAGTACTGTATGGCACATATAGATTTACTCTCACTTCTGTATTAACCTGAAAAATCACTGTTTCCTATACCTAAGTTATCCCTACATGACTGAAATAAAAGTTAAAAGCTTTTGAAGGTTTCACCATGAACTGGCTTCCAGTTTTCACTCCAGGCTTCTAAATTTATATTCAGACTCTTAGTTTCTAGTTCTTTTCCCTCTAAAATTCTTCATTTTAGGAGTGACACCGTACAATCCACCCTGTTGGAAGATGACATGCAGTTGTACTGCACAGAGTTGTAGCTGAAGTGGAACTGCTTCTTAGTGTTTAAACTTTTCTTATCGGAGAAGACTGTCAGTTTGTTTAGCATATCTTTGTTTTCTCTCTGTCTCATCTTACTTCATACACACTTGACAGCAAACTCTTCTTGAAGCAGTTACAAATAACTCAGTGCTGTCTGCTGTGTAGCCTCAATACGTGTGGCCTATGATTAGCTTGTACAAGAAAGTAATTGTGTTGACACAGAGGTAGGGACATGGCTAAACCTCTGTTCTTCAGAACTTTCATGGACATGCGTGAGTGACTGCAATCTCAGTTAACAAAGCCACTTAAGTGCTCATGTAAATACTCAGCAACATCAGGGCTGCAAATTGTAGTCTCAGAAAAAAAAACCCAAGCAAACAAACAACAAAACCAAACCAAAACAACTAAATTAAAGTCTAATTTACTAAATTAGAATTCACTACATTTGCTAAATTGAAGCCTAAATATTGAACCTTATGAAGTGGAAACTCTCTTATAATTATCTACAGTTTCAGATTCTTGGCTATAAAAATAGTCCCACCACAAATAGATAAATACATGTTTCCTAAGTAAGAAAAAACCCCAAAACTTATGTAATTTAATTACTTCGTTTCTCTCCTCTTTTCCCTTCCATCCTCTCATCATGAATAAAAATAAAGTACACAGTTAAAATACAAAATATTGCCTCAAAGTGACTTTAGATTGTCTACGAGCTACTAACAGAGTGAAGAATACAGTGTTTCATAGGTTTATAACACTGAAAAATAAATCTCCCTAGATCCCATAAATTCTAGAAGTCTATATTTATATAAAGTCTGTGTTTAACCTAGATATCTTTGAGAAGTTTGGAAACCTTTTCAGACTTTATTATGACCATAGATAATGTATTATTTTATGGCTCAAAGCACATTTTTTTTGAGTGATATTATTGTATCTTACAATATTTTGCATACATGTTTCTTGATGTTGTCCTAATTCTTTGACTTTCAATACGTATTGTTGGTTTGTGTTTGGATAAATACCCGGCAGGCATATCCTTTCTACTGTATCATAGAATTACAGAATCATCAAGATAGAATCTTTTTCATCAAGTCCAACCATTAACCCTACTCTACCAAGTTCACCACTAAGCCTTATCCCCTGTACTTTTATCCTTCTGGTTTATTCACATTTTCAAAAAGAAACACTTATTAATTTTTAGTGAAAGATCTCTTTCCATATGTTTTGATTTCCATTCCTGTGATTGTGCTCTTTTCTACCTATATAATTTTCTAGTGTAATCAATTTAATCCTAGAGAACAGCAAGATCTGGGTCGTGGTGTGAATCCCCAGCACAGAACCCTCTGCTGGATTACTATTACAGAGTATAAGAAATACACAGAAATATAGTCTATCCTGGGCAAAATACATACAGTTTGTGCATCTATTGATTTTTAATTTTAATTTCTTTTTTTTTTTTTTTTTTTTTTTTTTCCTGAGGGAAGATTTATAGACTTATTAAAGCTATTTTTAGAATAATGCTACTTTGGAAAACTGTCATCTATGCTTACATGTTGTTTGAATCAGTTCTTACATAATATTTTCTCTTTTTCCAGTCACTACTTTTCCCATATCTTATGTAAATTTAAGGAAAAAGAATCCAACTACAAATGAATCCGCTAAATATATAGTAATTTTGCATATGCAGTGAAATTAAAACATTTCTCTGCTCCTGATAATCTTGAAATCTGTGAATAAGGTATATTAATTAAGGAATACTGGGAATTCAGTTCCCAGATGCTTCAGAATTTATACTGTCTTACAGTAAATTGATACAACTATGTAATAGTATATTGGCTTCTCTGTGTTTTACCATCAGTGAAATTAAAATGGTCTGAGTTCCAGGAAGCCTACTTGATTCCTACAATGCAATGTTAAATGAGTATGCAAGCAGTCCTCAGTCTGAAGAAAGGCAGTTACCTCCACCTGCTGCTAAAGGAACACTTTCTTTCTGTGTTCATTAGAGCATTGCTGAGGCCAGCTAACCACAGCAGCTCCTTGATGCAGCTGATCTACATGTCCCTTTAGAAGGCATCTTGATGAGTGGAATTAGATTAAGCTGTCTAAAATGGGGATTTTCTGACTCCTAACTACATTTTTTTTTGTCCACACGGGGAGCTTTTATAGCTTAAAAATGCTTTGCAGTATTGAAACACTAAGTAAAAAACTTACTCGAGTTAAAAGCTTGGAAGAAGATGCATTCTGAGGGGTTTTTTACTTTGAGTTCTATATTAAAAAGATGAGCTGCTTTGCATCCATTAAGTTGTTCCCAGACTAGACTGGTATTTCATATGAGGTTTGCTGTTACTGCTTTCTTTGGGCTATGAGGATTGCAATAGTTTGAGTATGTTTTCTGATTTCTTGTACATCAAGAAATCTCTGAAATTTCTAGTCTCCTTTTCTTTCCTGCTGCTTCAATGATTCTATTGAATTTTACTAGCATTTGGAAAGGGATTGCTGTTAATATCTGTTGGATATTCTTCTTGGAAGGAGAATACCTTCCTTAGAGTGGAATGTGAAGCAAGAATGTGAATTTTCTTAAGGAAATGTGGACATTCTTAGTTTTCCTTAATATTGTAGTTGCATTTTCCAGTCATCTCCAGCATTTATATTTGATTGTCTCACAAACTCAGTAGAGAAAGAAGTAATAACATTTGGAGTTTCACTCTTCATCCTATGGCAAATCCTCAAGTGTCCTGAATTTTTATTATCCAAACATTCATCCAACATAGAATGGGTGCATTTACTCCAGCAACGCAACATATACAGAATAATAGGGCACTCCTCTGAGATACCAGAGATTCAGATTCAAGTATCTACTCTTGTTACTATTAATAATTCTGTAAAATGGCTAAACTCGAAAAAAAAATTAAGAAAATTTTATATTCCAAAACACCTGCCTTGGAACTGTAAATTCTGCATTGATGTTAATCTGAAATAGAGCATCTGAAACACTCAGAAATTCAGTGAGCAATCCTTCTGCTTCATAAATCAGCTTCATATTCAGTAACATTATTGCAGGGGGATCACTTACTAGCTTTCGATTCTTTCTTTTTGTTAAATCTTTTCTTCTTGTCAGAGGACGAAGGAGTAATATCAGGCATGAGCATTTCTTTTTCATCCATGAAGAGATGGATTTTTAACACCACTATACCTCTGCAGCAAAATCAAACTACTTACGTTAAAACACCAACTCAAGAGCAACTATTATAATTAGCTTCAGTTTAAGGAAAGTTATTTAACTCTGAAGTCAAAGGAACTGGAGAAGAAACAATCATGTACTGACCAATACCTGAAAGAGAATTAAAGAACCTCTGATTTACAGCTCTTCTGTATTGTCCTTAACCTGAGATTGGTACTTGAAGGTTAACAGTTTGCCTGTGAAGAAGAATTTGACATGCTAATGAAACAGCAGGAATGGTCTCAATATCAGCTGAGATCCTTACATGTTCAGAGTCTATCACCTACTGCACAAGTCTTCAAAGCATTAGGTTACTGTACACACTTTAAAAATTAACCTCTACCTGCTTTCTTACCCCTGCCCAATGAATAAGCTGTATTTGGAAAGATTTTCATACAAGCCTGTTCTTTGCTGATTTAGGCTTAGTAGTGATGTGATTCTGTTATACTTAAGTAGATCGCATCTTAAAAATAGATTTATAAATTCAATTCCAACTACTGTGAACCTATTGTTTAAAACAAGAATTTGTCAAATTTCGTCTTGTAAACTGTATTTGAAATATATTTATTTTGTATATATTTATGGCAAAAAAATTTATATATACACATATATATAATTACAACTTACATGTGTCTTCTGCAGTGCCATGGGAAAAGAGAAAACTCTAAAAGAAACCATATATGCTTGAGCTTTTCTCCACTGAGAAAATACACTAAAATAGGAGATCATAGTTGCAGCCTCAGCTACTACTGAAGAAATGAAAAAAGTAAATACAATACTGTATGTCTTTTCTACTTCTTTGAGGAAAGCAGAAAGGAATCATGTTACTGAGAGAACATTATGTACACTTAAAAGGGATTTGCAAAGTTAGACAAGATTTACATTTAATTTCACACTTCTCTTTAGATATCTCTTTGTCCACTTTTTTTTTTCCTGAATACCAGATAAGGCTATCACATCACAGAAAATAGGAATAAGGAGAATAAAGGAGTTTTTCAAATATAAAATTACAAGAGAAAGGTTCATTAAGGTAGGTTTTGAAGGTAGGTTTTCTGATAATGAATGTGAAATACAAGCGATGCTCATAGGTTAACAAGTGGCATGGCCTTTTCCCCTCTTTTGTAGCTGAAGTCAGCAAAATCATTTTACTCTCTTGATTTCTCTTCCACTGTGAGGAAGAGTTGAATCTCAATACAGTCTTAGTGTTTGCTCTGCTCTTAAAAGGTGCTATTGCTACAGCCACCATAAGGATAACAGTGATGAAAATGTGTGCTTCTTTTTTTTTTTTTCTTTTAAATCACTATAACACACTACTAATTAGAAAATCATTCTCTGCAAAGAAAGGAAACCCAAAGAAAATTAAATATTTAGTGCTATTTGAATGTTAACATGAATCACATTAGGGTTTTGTCACTATGAGTGCCAGAAGGTAAGCACTATTACAGCAACCTCTTTCACAAACATAACTGAGCATCAATAATGATTCTGAGCTGAAGACAAAGAGTGTTCTTAGATCCAAAAATGTTTAAATTAATTTTTTTTTTCTCTGCAGAATGTTTTCTTGCAGTGAAATGTTGTGCAAACAAATACAAACACAACAATAAACTGAAACTCAGAAAGTTAAGAGGCATCCTAGAGTCATGGCAAATTAGCACTTCGCATATTTATGACTCATAAATCAACAACACTTTGAAGTAATGCAAAACAATTAAATAAAAATGAGAAGTGTGTCAGAGACATCAAAGAAAAGCTCTATTAAATCAATATTAATCCAAAGCATTCTGTTATTTAAAGTAAAAAAACCCAAAACAACAACACAGTATGGTAATGCAACATTAATTTAAATACTTGGAAGTCATAAAATTCAAAATGCTAACTTTCCCTCTTCATTTAAAACACAGGGAGACAGACTTTATAGCAGCATATATAACTGTAATAGTATAATAACAAGCACAATTCGTGTACAGTAACTTATGATGCTGGCAAAAGGAATCACAGAATCACAGAATGGTAGGGGTTGGAAGGGACCTCTGAAGATCATCTAGTATAGAGTAGATCACATCCAAATTAAAATATTGCTAGTCAATATTTTTAACATTTTCTTTAATTTGAAGAAAGTTCTGGTTGAAAGTTTTCACCAATCAGATGAAAGCTCAGTTAAAATGTAAAATTTAAATATATGCCAGTTTAAATAATGGTCTCTGTCTCAAACACTGTGAAAAAAAATAAATATTTCTGAGTTAATTATCTTTCCCCAAACTCTAAAGTTACAACCGATTATAGGGCTGCCTTGCTGACACACTGTTCAAATGATTAAACCCCTGATTTGCCTATCTAGCCAAATGCATAATTGACGCGCGTATTTCAATCCATATAACCTTAAGCATCAGATCACTAGAATTGCTGTTTTTCTAATGTAGAAACAAGAGTTGCTGAATTCTGGCGAAATGTTTCCAGCTATATTGAACTGGCTTTATTGCTAGTGTATGAAATAAAAACTAATATACTTTGAAGCCCTTTATGTGAATCTACAGTAGCCTCATACTGTTGAGCTGACAGTTCACTGAAAAGCACTCTTTCTTGCTTTACCAGTTCCCTGTGCTCTTTATGGTAGTTCCTGGATGCCCCATTTGGCTGATTCAGTTCACTAAACCAGGAGAAAACAAATAAATAAAAAAATAAATAAATAGAAAGGGGAAATTAATTATAAGAGTCTTATGTCCTGTAAGAGCCAATACAAGGTAAGTGCACATGCTGTTGCTAGCATTAAAATTATTGCAAGAATGAAATTATTTCTCATGTATTTCTTGCTAACAAAATTCTTAATTTATGACAAGTTTTATAATTCATTTGTGCAACTATAATTTTTCTGCTCTTTATCACAAGAACAGATCTTCAGAGAATTATGGAGCAAATGCTAGCTCAAACTAATCTAAGGATATTGACACACTAGAGCATGGAAATAAGCCAGAGGGGAAAAAAAAAATAAAATTGTGAGAGCCGGAACAGATGATTTTTAGTAAATCTGCAGTGAAATAAGAATGGTGCAAATAATCAACAGCATTTTTATTTTATTCTTTCTGAATATTATCTGAGTAGGATAATATAGTGAAGGTATCTGCCAAAAATTAAGGTAACTTTAGAAAGGGAAGGAAATGAGAAGACTGAAAATGAGAAAATAAAATAAAGTAAAAACTAATAATGATAATACATAAAGGGTAAATTTAGGTGAAGGATGAGAAATATTTCAACTGAACCAAACCCAAAAAAGAATATTGACACTCAGCATAGTAATATTTCTGATATCAATCATGAAAGGTGTTTCTTTTGGAAAATTAAGGTAGATAGCAATTTTTCTTTCAAATGCATTGTGATTTTTCTGACTACCCCCCAATAAGTTAAGGAAGGAAACAAATAAATATGTTCTTTCTTTAAAATGCATGTTAATTTTGTTAATTCTGTGTAATTTATATATTGACCTTTCACCAAGAGAAAATTAAGTGTTGCAGATACTTGAGAGATTCTACAACTGCTTTCGTGTCCAGTTTGCTCAACTAATCTAAGTGGTATAGATGTGATTCTTTTTTTTTTTTTTTTTTTTTTTTTTTTTTTTAAACTCCCATCCATCTATTCTGAGCTGTAGCTTCCCTTTATGGCAGAAATTCAACATCTAGTCTTATTTTTCTCTCCAAAAGATGCAAACTTTTCCAAAGGACTTGAAAAGAAGGTGACTTAAAATGGGACAAAATACTACTTTATTAGCTAACAAATTTATAGGAATGCTTGTTGTTTTCTGTATTCTAAAAAATCACCAGCAAGTAGTAATTAAGAGATTCTGAGTAAAGTTACTGAAGACAGAAACTCTCTTACAAGCAAGTTATATGTTATCCTTACTAGTGAAGTTCTTTTTTTATGTAACAGAAATGCCAGAGAGAGGGTCAATGCTATAGAAGATAGTACCATTACTATTCAAGGCTATTTACTTCCTTTATAGTGTTAGCTCTTCTGCTTTCACGAAGTCAGAAAATAAAATATCCATGGGCAATTTTCCTGGGACAGTTACAGTCTTAGAGTAATATTTTTTCCCCAAAGCTAAGGTAGATAGATAAAGCCAGATGAAAAATAAAGTGTAATGAAGAAAATCCACAAACTTTAGGTGATTAATATCAGTATTCCTTTATTGGTATATTTAGAATTTTAGAATAACTCCTTTAGATCTGTTCAATTAAACTTTATTAACTCTCTTTACTTAATTCTGCAAGAATCTTCTTAGGAAATTCTTTAAAAAATAAAATGGTTTGAGGCTTGACAGACAAGGTAAAGAAGCGATTGCCATGAATAAAAGAGCCTGTAGATGGAAGTGGATAAAAAACATAAAGGATAGAATTGGCTATGCAATAACCAATAGTGGGAAAGAGAGAGAAAGAAATGACTGAAGCCTGTGATGTTAAGAGAACAGATAAAATATTAAGTGAAAAAATAGCAGCCTTCATCTTAGTTGTATTACAAAAATGCAAGAACTAGAAAGGTCCTTATGTAAACAAAACATGAAGCCATGAGCTAGTTGGATATAACCACTATTTTTCATGCTCTCCCACTGAAAGAAATACATTAGGATCACCCTGCTGAGCTAGCAGTCTGAGAGCACATTAGACAGGCTGGTGAGTTCGCTTTGCAGGCACATTTTCCAAGGTTCATCCATCTCTAAGATTAATATAGCCCTCTGCTATAGACTTTACAATATATTAAGGCTATATTTGCAGTCAGGTATTACCTCCTCAGTTTTATATTCAAAACTTAATCTAATCAGTCACATTAGGCTTTAAGTCCCTGGTCTGATGTATATTTATGGATTACTGTTCTGTAGAAGGCTATTTTACTGCAAAAACAGAAATGCAGTTTTCAGCTGAAATCTCATTTTGCACTAAAAAAAATTTTTTTTTTTTCTGTACAACTACTAACTTAATGATCACATCTCAAAAGAGAATGAAATTTACTTTTTGCTTTCTGGTTTCTTTCCCTTTTCAGTGGAATTTGTAATCTATATGTAAAATATTTCAGTTATAATTGATGGTGTCAACAAATTCTCTGCGGATGTTCATGGTTGGTTTTCTTCTCCCTTTCAGAAAAGATTCACTTTTTAATTTATTGTAGCAAAATGGCTATGATGAATGGCTGTGCCTAGAGGGGCCAGCTGAGGTCTGACTTTTTTGGTGTTGTGGGTTTTTTTTGTTTTGTGTTGTTGGGTTTTTTTTGTTGTGTTTTTTTTGTTGTTGTTTTTGTTTGTTTGTTTGTTTATGATAAATAGGGAGAAGGGAAGGAAATCAGGAGATCTGGAGAGAACATAGAGTTTCAACATGACTAATTCTGAAGGTTCATTATGAGGTTTAAAATATTTTAAACTTTGGATCTTATTTTTTGTGTGCATACAGAAAAAAGAGAATCATTATCAAAGACAGAGTACTGCATTTACATGGTAAGGTCTTCGTAACAGATGTTTGGGTGCAGGCTGCAGGGGGTGCTTCTATAAGAAGACATCAGAAATTGCCCCCATGGTGGAGAGGGCCAGTTCCAACTGTCTCCAAGACAGACCCGTCACTGACAAAAGCTGAGCCAAACAGTGACATTGCTAATGCCTCTGTAATAATATATTTGAGAAGGGGTAAAAACCTGTTTTGTCACAGATGGGAGGGAGGAGTGAAAAAATGTGAAACAGACCAGCAGACACCAAGGTCAGTGAAGAAGGAGGGGGAGGAGGTGCTGCAGCCACCAAAGCAGAGATTTGCCTGCATCCATTAGAGAAGATCAGGGTGAAGTACGTTGTCCTTCTCCAGAACATGAAAGATCATGATGAAGTATATACGTACCTTGAAGCCTGTAAAGGACCCAATGCTAGAACAGAAGGATATGTTGTCAAGTCAGCTGTATCCTGTGGAGACCCCATGATAGAGCAGGCTTCTAGCAGGAACAGTGGTCCATGAAGACAAGCCCATGCTGGGGCAATCAGTGTCAGGAGAAGGTACTTCTAGATTTGTCTCTGTTTTCTCATTATCCTGCTATGTTTAATTGGCAATAAATTAAATTATTTTCCCCAAGTTGACCTTGTTTCGCATAATCACAGAATGGTAGGGGTTGGAGAGGACCTCTGCAGATCATCTAGTCCAAGCCCCCTGCCAAAGCAGGATCATCTAGAGCAGGCCATACAGGAATGCATCCAGGGGGTTTTTGAAAGTGTTCAGAGAACCTCTGAAGAGGTTTTGTGCCCATTGCTCCTTGTCCTATCACTGGGCACCACTGAAAAGAGATTGGCCCCATCTTCTTAACACTCATCCTTCAGATATGTATAAACATCGATAAGATTCCCTCTCAGTCTTCTCCAGGCTAAACGGCCTCAGGTCTCTCAGCCTTTCCTCATAAGAGAGATGTTCCCATCCCTGGATTGTCTTTATATCTATCCATTGGTATCTCTAGTATTTCCCTGCCTCTCTTGAACTGGGGAGTCCAGAATTGCACGCAGTACTCCAGATGTGGTCTTACCAGGGCAGAATAGAGGGAAGGACAACATCCCTTGACCTCCTGGCCACACTCTTCTTAATGCACCCCAAGACACTATTGGGCTTCTTGTCTATAAGGGCATACTGATGCCTCATGGTTAAACTCCTCAGGGCTGCTTTCCAACAGGTCAACCCCTAACCTGTACTGGTGCATGGAGTTATTCCTTCCAGATGCAGGACTCTACACTTGCACTTGTTACATTTAATTAGATTCCCTTTTGTCAAACTCTTCAGCTTGTCCAGGTCTTGTTGAATGACAGCACAGCCTTCTGATGTGTCATCCACTCCTCCCAGTTTTGTATCATCAACAAACTTTCTGAGGGTACACTCCGTCCCATCATCCAGGTTACTGATGATTTTGAACAAGACTGTTCATCAGTGACCCCTGGGGAACACGCCTAGCTACAGGTCTCCAACTTGACTCTGAAGCACTAGCTACAACCCTCTGAGCTCTGTCACTCAGACAGTTCCCAATTCATCTTACAGTCCATTCAGCTAACCCACACTTTGTGAGCTTACCTATGAGGATGTTATGGGAGACAGTGTCAAAAGCCTTGCTGAAGTCAAGGTACACAACATCCACTGCACTACCTTCATCTACCCATTCAGTCACACCATCATAGAAGGCTATCAGGTTAGTCAAACATGATTTACCCTTGGTAAATCCATGCTGGTTACTCCTGATAACTTCCCTTTCCTCCATGTGCTTAGAGATTCCAGAATGAGCTGTTCTATCACCTTTCCAGGGATGGAGGTGAGGCTGACTGACCTGTAATTTCCAAGTTCCTCCTTCCCCTTTTTGAAGACTAGAGTGACAATGGCTTTCCTCCTGTCCTCAGGCACATCTCCCATTCTTCATCATCTTTCAAAAAGAATGGAGAGGGGTAGAGCAACAATATTAGCCTGCTCCCTCTGCACTCATGGGTGCATCCTATCAGGCCCATGGATTTGTGCATGTTCGGTTTGCCCAAGTGATTTCTAACCCAATCCTCATTGACCAGTGGAGACTATTCCTTCCTACAGACTTTCTCCCTTACCTCTAGGGTCTGGGATTCCTGAGAGCTGTTCTTAGGAGTAAAGACTAAAGCAAAGAAAGCATTCAGTAACTCCGCCTTCAGTACATTCTCTGTCACCAGGGCTCCCACCTCATTCAGCAGAAGGCCCACATTTTCTCTTTTCTTCCTTTTACCACTGATGTACTTGAAGAAGGCCTTCTTGTTCTCTTTTACTTCCTTTGCCAGATTTCATTCCAAGAGGGCCTTGACCTTACTTGTTGCATCCCTACATACCCTGGCATCATTCCTATTATCCTGCCAATTGACTGGTCCCTTTTTCCACATACTGTAAGCTGTTTTCTTCCGTATGAGTTTTTTCCAGAAGCTCCTTTCTTATCCATGTGGGTCTCATGCCTCCTCTGTTTGACTTTTTATTCAAAGGAACGCACCAAACTCGAGCTTGGAGGAAGTGGTGCTTGAATATTAAGCAGCTCTCTTGGGTTTCTCTACCTTCTAGATTCCTAGCCCATGTGAGTCCTCCAAGTAGGTCTTTGAAGAGGCCAAATTTAGCTCTCCTGAAGTCCAGGGTTGCAATCCTACTTATTGCCCTGCTTCTTCCTTGTGTGATGCTGAACTCCACCATGTCAAGACCACTACAGTCAAGGCTGTCCCCAACTTTTACGTCCCCAATCAGACCTTCTTTGTTCATTAATACAAGGTCCAGCAGCACACCTCTCCTTGTTGGCTTCTCTCTACCACCTGTGTCAGAAAGTTATAATCAGTGCACTGCAGGAACCCTCTGGACTTTGTGTGCCCAGCTGTGCGGCCTTTGCAGCAAATATCAGGGTGATTGAAATCTCCCATGAGCATCAGGGCATGTGATCTTGAGGCTACTTTTAACTGTCTGTAGAAAGTCTCATCAAATTCCTTTTCCTGGTCTGGCGGTCTGTAGTAAACACCCACAAAAATGTCACTCATATTAGCCTGCCTCTTAATTCTTATCCATAATCTTTCAACATGTTCTTCGTCCCCCACCTAGGCAGAGCTTAATACATTCCAGTTTCTCTCTCACATAAAGAGCAACTCCACCACATCACCTTGCTGGTGTCTTTTCTAAAAAGTACATAGCCATCTATGACATTTCAGTTGTGCCAGACATCCCACCATGTCTCTGTGACTGCAATGAGATCATGGCCCTGTGACCACACCCAGATCTCTAGTTCTTCCTGTTTATTCCCCATGCTGTATGTGTTGATGTACAGGCATTTCAGAGACTTAATTGAGCAAGAAGGCAACCCTGGAGGGGAGAAAGAGGAACTACCACAGTCATACCCATCCTTGAGGTGGTTGGCCTTCCAGCTCTCATTTTGGAAGGCAGCTAAGAAGCATTTGTCACTGGGGTTCGCCTGGCTTATTCCCCAGTTGGATGTTATGCCATAAGCATTACCATTTTGGACCCCATCCCCTGAGTCCTTCAATTTAAAGCCCTCCTGGCTAAGTTGGTCAGCCTACTGCCAGAGATTGATTTACCTCTTTGAGACAAGTGTATTCCATCCCTCCTTAGCAGGTTATAGTCATCAAAGAATGTCCCATTGTCACAGAATCCAAAATCTTCACAATGGCACTAGCCACATAGCCAGGAATTAATATTCATTATTTGTCTATACCTGCCTGCCCTCTTTCCACTAACTGAGGAAAGAAAAGAGAAGAAAAGGGAAGAAAAGCTAACTTGGGTTCCAGTGTTTTTCACTTGCACCCCCAGGGCTTTATAGTCTTCCTTGATCCTGCTCCGTTTCTATCTTGCAATGTAATTCATAGCCACATAGAAGAGTAACAATAGGTAGTAGTGAGGTTTTTTTTGTCAAGTTATGGCACCCTCTCATCAATGTAATGGATCTTAGCTCCTGGGAGGCAGTTTTGCCCATGATGGTAATTGGTAAGCAATCTCCATATCTGTATATCAACTCATGAGCTTTTAATCATATTTGCTTCTGCTGTTTTATTGATGCAGTGCGACTGAGAGCAGCTTGGTGGGCACCTGGCAGCCAAAGTCAACCCGGTACAGACAGTAAACCACACCAGTTGAAAACTCACTTCACCCTACTTTAGCTCTAACAAATATAAACCTCAATCTACTCTTCTTTGAAAAATCACAGACCTTATCACTTTAACATTCTTTTCTTCTAGAAAGTTAAACTTGGAATGTGTGTCACCATTACATAAGACAACCAAAATGTTGGCACAAATGGATCTTATTCCAGAGACTTCAGAATATATTCAGATAAATCTGAATGTAATTATGCAAACCTAAAGTCTTAATCAAGTCTATACTTTTTAGGCATTAAAACTTAAAACTCTCAAGGTAAGCAGAAAATAGAATTGAAATATATGGTAATATTTTAGACAGTTTAAACATGATTGTGGGAGGGTTCTTTCATCCTTGTCTACATTTAGTTCAGGGTAATTGTATGGTTGGATTATAAATACAGTAAATAGATACTGCCATCCTGAGAAGAAGAAATACTTCATCTCAGTAGTTATGCAAATACACCAAAATTACTTATTCCATGAGTATTCATTTTAGGAAAAAGACAGGAATACTGAAATAAAGTTTTATACTGGAAAACTCAAATGAATATAGAAAAGGTTAACATTATCAATTATTACAGTATTTGGGGTAATTTATGTTTCCCATTTCTAACCAGTATTTGGAACTTTCTCAGAATATTTACTAGTGAGTTATCTATGAAAATGCTTTGCTTTAATTTTATTCTAAATTTATTACTGAATGATTTTTGCAGATAGTTTGCAATGGGGTTGTTGGATGCACTTACCTGAAGCACAAGATGCTGTTGGAATCATCAGATTTTCTGAGTGCCCTGCTAAAACTGAACTGTTTAATTTTGATGAAAATGAGGCTGGTAGTAGAGACAGTGGTTTAAATTCAGTTGTTTAACTGTAGGGATCTGAAGCCATTTGAGAAGCTTTGGTTAAGCTATCTGGCCCAACTCTGCCAATTTAGGAAGATAGAGGCCTCAGAGAGTCTCTTGTCGTATCTGCCAGCCCCAGAGGAATGCACTAAATATACTAGGGTATCTCAAATGGCAGCAGGAGCAACTTTTACATAACTGAGTCAAGTTAAATAAATAGATTTTTTAGTTTTTCTCTGTCACCAGGAAGATAAAATGGGAATCTATTCTGGAAGACAGCTTTTATGTTGAATACTCTTGCAAACAAGCATACTTAATATAAGATAGGAGTTTTTCATTTTTTAAAAAAACAAAACCTTAATAATTCACATCTTTGTAGTCTTTAGACTACTTCAATTAATGTTACCAGAAAAGATAATTCAGACTAATAGCACAGAATGCAACTCTTTGTTAGACTCAGAGTGTAGACAGAAGTTTACAAATCACTATGGCTTAATGACTTATTTATCAGCTCAGCTTCATTAATTATTTTTTCTAAGCTATATCTACAATTAAAGGAAAGTGTTATCCTAAGCTTTTTTCCAAGCTTGTTTTGCTATATCTTACTTTACAGTTTAGTCTGTTACATGTGTAAACAAAACCAACTCCTGTGATTTTGCTGAAGATCAGTTAACTGACTGTAAATGAATATGTGGTGAAGGACATGGAGGGGGGAAGGTACCACAACCTTTACATCAGCAGCAACTAGCCAAATCCCTTGATTAAATCAAGTCAGTGGGATCAAGCTTCAAAAGCTTCATATAATTTTTTTTTTTTTTTAATCCCACTGTTAGTCTCTTTTTCAGTAACCGGTTTCATTTTCAAAATACTAGGAGGCCATGAAGGATGAACCAATAAACGTGAACATGAGAGAAACACAAATGAACTGCAATAAAATGATGAATGTATCCTGGAGAGACAACTTCTTGCAGCCAAGAAGTTTTGACTGCATTTTTGGTAGCACTGGTTAGACTAACATTGTCTAGGGCTGTACAGCCACCTTTTGTGCCAGGAATAAAGTGAAGGGAATGGAAAAATTGAAAAGCTGTTCCTATACGAATGTTTTTTCCTGAACAGTTGCAACTGACATGTGATTATGCCACCACTTTTTTTTGACACACATCTGACTTTTAAAATAGTCTTCATACTCCAGATGAGGTCTCATTCCCCACCAGTAGGGGGAGAGAATCACCTCCATTGTCACACTTCTTTTGAGGTATGCCAGGATGGTTCACCTTCTGGGCTGTGAGCGCCCATTTTCAGCTCACGTCCAGCTTTTCATTCACCTGTACCCCCAAGTCCTTCTCCACAGAGGAAAGAAGAGGACAGTTTGAAAGAGTCATTATGTGATAACAGAACATATCTCTAAAATGCATCAGATACACTAAAATCTCCCTTTATCTCCATTGGCTGTCAAAGGAGCTCAAGCCCACTCCACCAGACCTTTAGAAATGTAAGCCACATACTTTTCTATGTGTGCCCATTTTGCCAGATACTATCTTGTTTAACAATGTCAGATATTTTGAACATTTCACAATGACATACCTGAAAAAGTCACAGTCTGCTGTTATTTCAGTATAGAACTGAAACTTTAGCCAAAATAGATTTTAGGTTGTCATGACTTAGGGTTGCATTAGATGATCCTCGAGGTCCCTTCCAAGCTATTATTCTATGATTCCATGACTTTGGACATTTGGCAAACAAACCCAAAGGAACTCTGTTAAATATGTCTATGGACTTAACCATAAAACTAGTGATTTTTAGAGTCACCAATTCTAAATCTACAGACAGTACTGTTGATACAGAATTTCTCCAGATATAAGTCCAGAGACTATAATTTTAGTTATTTCAAAATACCTAGATCTGAGGATGTACCTGCTCAGAACAGCTCTATCTCTGAAGTGGTACTCTAATGCTAAGGGTGTATATGGTTAAAGTTTTGCTAAAGGAGGTCTTCAACAGAAGAACATGGGAGATTTTGGTTTTGTTTTTTTCTTCCTTCAAGATGCCTTGCTTGTGAAAAATCAGTAACATCTGTCAAATTACGGCTGTCCAGCACAGCACCTTTTCTCATTGATTCCTCTGCCACTTGGAGAAGGAAATTGTCATCAATGCATTCCAGGAACCTCCTGGATGACCTGCTGTGGTGTCCTAACAGATATTGAGGTGGTTGAAATCCTCCATGAGGACCAGGGCTTGTAAATACAAAACTGTTTCCATCTGTCTATAGAGGGCTTTGCCTGCTCAGTCTCCCTGGCCAGGTAGCTTGTAGCAGAACCCCACTATTGTATCACCTTCCCTGCGTTTCCCTTTAACCCTGGCCTATAAGTTCTCAGTCATCTCCTCATCCATCCCCAGGCCAAACTCCATGGGCTCCTGTTGATGAACATAATGCTTTGTGTGATAGCACAAGGTCTGTTTGCATTTAAATTTAACATATTAATTTGAAATATCTTTCAAATAGTGACTACCATTCTTTGATTTTGAAATTGAATAAATTATAAAGGCTCACCAGGTCAGTCCTGTTCATCACCATAGAAATGGCAATTAGCATACAACATTTATTGTTCCCTGTGCTTGATCTACTTTCGCTCTCATGATTGATAAGAAATGTCCAGAGATCTGGAAACAAAATTTGAGGGTGTAATGTAACCCAAGTTCAAATGTGAAATGAGGAAGAATCATGACAGTTTCAGTGTTACAAACTGAACTAGAAAGAAAGAAAACAAAGCCAAACAAAAAAAAAATCTCTCATGAATTTGTTCCCTTTTTTTTCTGATTTCCAAGTAATGTCAGGCACTAATGTAGTAGGCCAAGAGGTTCACCAAGTTAATGTCCATAGTATAAGCCCAAGCCAAACATTCATAGTAGATACACCTGCAATTTATTACTCCAGGTAAAAACAGGTTTTATTTACATATTTTATATTAATTTTAGAACATTTACTTATTTTAGGGCTTAGTTATCTAATGGACTTTAAAAGTAGAATTCGTTTTATAGAGTTTAAGCCATCCATAATTTAGTCATCTAAATCTGTCTCTAAATTATGGAAAGTTTCTTCTGCTTGTCTTAGGTCATTATTTTACAATGGGAAGAACAGTCACTCTATGTGTCTAGCGGTCATTCAGACTGTCTCCTTCCATTAATTTTATTGAGTGTCAAGATGAGCTGCTTGTATCACATACTTAATTTTTAGGTGGCTAAAATTAAATTAGACAGGTCAGCCTGCAGAAAAATTTACATTTCTCTTTCATTTGAAATAACTTGAAGCTTGTCATAACAGCACAGTACTTATATTTTTGCAATAATCTAAAATCTGCTCATGGATAGACAAGTTAAAAGAAAGCAAGCTATCTCAAAAATTGGAGGTATCTACCATATGATGAAAAGAAATTAGTAGAAGTATTAAAAATTTTGAATCATCTCAGACAACTAGGTAGAGGTTAAGAATCCCATAAGGTGTGGAAGCCTTTTCTCACACAATTTCTGCTTTCCTTTATAAGTAGTACCACTTTCAGGAGGACATTCTATGGATTATGGAAAATCATAATATAAGGAACAAATATTTTCAAATTAGGAGACATAAGTCAGGGTCTTCTTTCTTTTTCCTTCTTCACCTTCTTCATCTTCATTTTCATCTTCATCTTCTTTCTTGTTTTCATGTTCATCTTCTTGGCCTTCATGTTCTTTCTTTCTTTCTTTTCCTTATTAAAGTTTCTGTATTTCAATACATATCAGTTTTCTTGCTTTTCCTCTTCTTACTCTCTCCCCTCTTCCTCTGGGGATGGTGGGAGGAATAAATGAGCAGCTCTGTGGTGTTTTGCTATCAGCCTAGGTTAGCTCACCAGAGAGCTGAATCCCATAGCAAGAAACAAGGGAGAAACATTATATACAACTGTTGCTGTAATTAAACTTTTCTGATTCTGTTACTTCCTGAATAACACAGCTTTTTTAGCACTGATTGTGATTTTCCTAATACTTCATTTTCCCCTATTGATATTTTGCTTCTTTATTGCTTTTTAAAATAATGTGCTAAACTTTCAGACGTTATCCAATAATTCAGCTGCTGAACTGCCAGGTTATAATAAGCAGAAAGATACAACTACTTTTGAAACGTTTACATTTATTACTAGTAATTCAGTTTATTACTGATCTTGTTTACAATGCCTCTTTATCACAGCTTGCAGAATAAGAACTGCAGTAATAGTTTGGTAATAGAATTATAGTATTACATATTTCAGAAATTTATTATTTAGCTCATTTGTGAAATCTTTTTCAACAAACAGAATGCAAGAAAAGGGTTTAAAAATTGGGAGTCTTTATTAATTTGCAAGAAAATTAAAAGCCTGACACTATGTTAATAGCACTTTTATGACAAAAAAAATTAAAATAAAATGGTCACACTGGTGTACACTATTTTGGGTACTTAGTGGAAGTTTTTAAAGTGTGGAGACAGTATGACTGTATGGGGTTTCTGGTTTGGGGTGGAAATATCTGGACAGAAATTAGGATGTAGAAGTGATTTTCTAGTGACATTTCAGATACCCTATGGAATAAGAAGCACCTGTAGTATGTATATGAACTACAAGACATGTGCCCTTCAGACAGATGGGATACCATGGGCCATGCAGGGTTCTGAAGGGAATCTCAGATTGTGCTTAACACTTAAGTACTCCTGGAGGGTCATATTCATTGCTTTTAACTGTTTTCATGTGATCAAGCTATTTAAACTCTTATTAGAGTCAGGGGAGATCTGTCAATCCTGTATAAACTGTTTTGAACAGAGCCTGAAACTGGATGAATATGTAGATCTGTAGATGATGAGTCTGCAGTGCTCAAGCTCATGTTCTGCACTCTACTATTTAGCAGTGCAGATGTAGTCTGTAGAGCCACCAGTTCCGGGTTATTAAAATATTCAGCACAGAGATATAGTTGACCTTATGAGGTATTTGAAATCTAAGTGATTTTAATTAATTTAATCTAACTAGGTTACAGAACTCAAGATATTCCACACAGCAAAGCAGCCTGCAAGTATACTTTGAAAAAACAAAGTAGGAATCGCCTGTTAAAAAAAGATAATACAACTTTGTTGCTTAACAGTGTGAACCTGAACTACTGGCTTGCAAAGCAGGGATCTCTCCCCAAGGAAACAAGGGATGGATTACTGTTGTCAGATACGTGTAACCATTTACTGGTTCATTCATCACAGACCTTCTCTTCCCCTGGAGTCACTGAAAAAGTTTTTCTCCATTTAAGATGAAAACACTGATCCCAGAGTAATGAAAAATGTTGTGTTGTCACTGACTAAATTGGTACATCTAGAACCTATGCATTTACCTAATCAGTATGTACTTTCACAAGACTCATTCCTCTATTTCTTGAGCTTATGAACAGTTATTTGTGTTGTTGTTGGGGTTGTTTTGTTTTGTTCGTTTATTTGTTTTTAATATCTATACACCAAGATAAACCTTATCCAAATGGAAAACTTCATTTTGTTTAACTATAAAATTCACTTATATAATAGTGACATATAATAATTTAAAGATGTTAATAGCGATTTTTAATCTCATATTGTGGAGCTGGTCTGTCTACTGTAAAATTTCAGGATATTTTCCTATATTTTAAATCAGAGAACAGTATGAGTCCATAACATTCTAAATAAATACAAAATAGGATGCTTTGTGTCCTTAGACCTTCACTGAATTAATGTATTGTCCTTGTATTGTATTTTTGTCTCTATTACAAAAGGAGCCATTATATCAATTTCCATGCCATCTCATTCTGGAAATACTGTTCTTAAAGTAGAGAAAAGAAACAAAAGGAAAATAGAGAGGAAAAATAAACGAAAGTTCACAAGTCAATTCTAATGGCAGTAAATTCAATTGTGTCTATTTCTGTAGCATATTTTCACATAATAAAGAATAATTTTAAGTTGGATCATTCTTTCACATAAGGTACCTGCTACATTTGGAAGGGTGTGCAGACTCATTAAAAATATGCCAAAGAGTGAATGTAAATTGAAGCACTGGAAACAGATTAAAGTTGTATATATCCCTTGTCGATTTATTGTTAGGGTTTTTGATTGCTTTCATTTCTCCTTAAGCCACTCTGACTTCAGCACATGTAGTGGTCAGTATTTTGTGGATGTCTTATCTGGATGCCAGACAATGTGAAGATGGAATATTTTATTCAATGTAAGATCTATGTAAAATAAAATATTTTGCTCTTATTCTTTCCAAATGAATTGAAACATCTCTGATGTTTTTCCCCCCCCTTTTTTTTTTTTCTTTTCTGCTTAAAGTCTGTTGTATTAAAAATACCTTGTTACTTGCAAAGCACTTCTCAAATAAAAGGATGGTAAAGCCTTTGAGATATTTCATATCCACATATACCTGGTCATGAGTCTAAAAGATGAACAGCATTAAACACACTAGATGTAAATTATTATCTATACTCAGTCTTGGACTGCAATTATATTTCTTCTATTATGCCAAATCTCTTTGTTCTTACAAATATCTTCTTGTATGCTTCTGACAAAAAAACCCACCAACCTTAATATCAATATCAAAGCTTTTAAGACATTTAAGGATGAATCTTCTAATCAATAGGAAGTTTTGAACCACTTCTAGCAGTTAGCACGTACATCTAGTTAACAACAGTGTTATGTATGAAATGTAGTTAACCTTGTAGGATAAAGGAGTAGCTTAGTTACTATAATAGAATACCTTAAGGGTAAGCAGCCTGTCAATCTCTGTGAAAATTATGAAGCTGTCCAGAACTTTCCAGAGGAGCAGATCATGAGCATCAGTGGCAGCCAGCTGATAGGCGCCAAACAAATATGAGCAGGACAGTCAAAAATCAGGTGTTCTCAACTCCATTATGTAACTGACGGTGCCTGGGGTCACCCGGGGAGAGAACTCCAGGGACATCAGCTCCTAGTCCATAGCTCCACACAGTATGGCTGTTAGTCTGCCTGTCTTTCTTCTGCACTGTATCATCTCTCCTACAGAACAGTGAAATTGTGTGATTTCTATAATTGCATGTGTCTGTGATTAAAATGTTTTGGTATCTGAGCCCATTTAGTCTTCCCACTGTCATTTCACTTAAACTGTGATACCACTGTCTTTCAGAGAAGGGCCCTTGCTGTCAGACAACAGAAGTCAATCTCTTTTTCTATGGTCCCTTGAATATGACTGGCATAAAGTGGACTAGTTCCAAATGGAAAAAAAAACCCTGTATGCAACTTGATTCTAGAGTTTCTTTCTGAACTTCTGCACCTCTTACCTGTAGATTCATTTTTTGCCATTGGATCAGTTTAATTTTGCTTATGAACCTTTCCATATTTGAACAAAGAGAAAATGAGGCAGAAGAAAAACTTTTTTTAATCTCTTCAAGAGTAATTATGCAACCACAGAGCCAGTTCTTGTAACCAAATGATAAATATTTCTACAAGAGATTGACTTTAGGTCAAACTATTGAAGTATGTTATGTCTGTTAAAAGTGAAGTCTAAATGGATAGAGTATTCTGGAGGTTCTCTCCGTTTCTCCAAGAACTTAGACAGAAGCTTATCCTGTAAGTATTTTGACATACTACCATTCTGTGTGAAAAAAAGATTCAGTCAGGAATTTTGTCAGTTGTAGCAGGCAGGCATCCCTGTAGCCAGAGGCCAGTAAAAATATTCAATAATATATATAAACTGAATCTCTAAAATCTAACCCTACTGAGAGATGTCTGAGCAATGTCATGATCCCATGAATACCTATCATCTTGAAAAAGGAATGGTTTTCAAGTACTCCTTAGAGACTACGTAATTATTCAAGCTGTACCTTATAATAGCACATTCCAGTCCCTGTGATTATGATTGCATTACACAAAATAATGGAATTTCATGTTTAGACCAAACATTATATTTTAAATATCCACAAAATACAATATGAGCCACTCACAGATGGAATAACTACAGTAGACAACTCATAGCAGTGATTCATTGTAATGTACTGCAGTATGTAAATAAAACATTGTAGGCAGTTTTCCTTGGCATATATACAGGTTCTATTACTTAGCAAAGGTGAGAAGTTCAGTACTCAGTATGCTAATAAGGACATTGGGACCATGAAAATAAAGATCCCAAAATCCTGGCATAATTTTATTCTCTAAGAATATTTCTGTGGCTCTGTTTTTGGAAAATAAGAACAAAATGGCTTAGAGTATACATGTTGGTAACACATATATTATATGACTGCGTATATTTGAGCACCATGTGTATAAGTTAAGGTAATATGTTTTAAAATGCATTTGTCACACAAGTAAAAAACTGTCTTAACAAAATAATGGGGGAAAAAAAAAAGGACTCAAGAAGTATATAGGGGTTTGCTTTTTTGTTATTTCTTTTAACAGTTTTAGTAAGAGACCTGTAAGTGAATGATTGCCTCTTAGAATCACAGAATTATAGGATCTCCTGAGTTAGAAGTGATCTACATGAGCCAACGAGTCCAACTCCTGACTCCACATAACAACCTGGAAGTTAAACTATATATCTAAAAGTGGTGTCCAAACACTTCTTGAACTTCAACAGACTTGGGACCATGATGACTTCCATGGGGAGCTTGTTCCAGTGGCTGATCACTCCTTCAGTGAAGAATTATTTTCCTAATATCCTATCTGAACTTTTCCTGATGAAGTTTTAAGTCATTCCCTTGCATCCTATCACTGCATCCCCTTCATAAGGCAGCTGCAGACAGCAATGACATCAGCTCTCAGTCTCCCCTTCTGTACACTGAAGAAGCCTAGTATCCTCAGCTGCACCACATAACTCATGCTCTCTAGTACTTTCACTATCTTTGCAGCCCTCCTTTGGACATATTCTAATATTATTACAAAGAAACTGTCACAATATGCACTAGATTGTTTTACATTCTGTTACACATTTCCATAAATTGAATGTAAAGGATATGTAAGCTTATAGTCACTCATTTTTTAGTGGAAAATATATCCCATTGGTCAGAATAGTGACTATACTTTCAAATGTTTGTGGTTCCCAATGCTAACTAGGAATGGATGGCCTTGTTGATTTTAAAGGTCTCTTTCAACCAAAATGATTCTATGATGCTGTAACTCATACTTTCATTATTCAGAAACTAATTTCTCAAAATATGCATCTGATATGCTACTAATTGATAAGTCTATCACTTTAAGTAATTTTATATATATGTTAGTCTACCCAAGCCTATTTGTAAGATAACATCAGGGTATATTTTGAGGCCATAATGCCTTAGAGAACTGAAAACAATCAGCTTTAACCAAAAAGTTTATAACTCAATGGGTTATTATCAAAGGGGGAAGATCATCTTTGAACAAGAGCTTGGAGGACTCAGTGACAGAGTTTTAAACTAGACTGTAAAAGGGTGGGACATAATATCAGGCTTGCTCATGACCAGCTGTGGGATGACATGCCACACTAGTGAGGCCCTTCCATCTATTGCTCTGAGACATGCTGGGTATGCTGCAGCACATTTGAAGTCTTATGGAGATGAGCCAGCAGCTCCTGAGGTAATAGGAGCCAACAGGGAAACACCAGTGAAATGCCTCTAAGATATTAAGGGGAGTTCCTCTAAGAAGGTGACAAGACTGACAGCCCAGCTGAAGTGGCTCTACACCAATCCACGCAGCATGGGCAACAAACAGGAGTAGCTGGAAGCCACCATGTTGATAGAAAGCTATGACCTGCTCGCCATTACTGAAAATTGGTGGAACAAATCCCATGACTGGAGTGCTGCTATTGATGGCTACAGGCCATTCAGAAAGGACAGGTGAGGAAGAAGGGGGAGAAGTATTGTTCTTTACATCAAGGAATGGACAGAGTGTGAAGAGCTGTCTCTGAAGAATAGTCACAAGCAGGTTAAAAGCTTATGAGTAAAAATTAAAGACGAAGGCAAAAAAGGGAGACTTGCAATTGGTATCTACTACAGGCCCCCTGGTCAAGGGGTTCCTATTGACAAAGCCTTTTTACTCCAGCTACAGAATGCTTCGTGCTTGCAGGATCTCGTCTTGCTGGGAGACTTCAACCACTTCCATATCTGATGGAAAAGTAGTATGGTGAGCTGCAGGCAATCCAGGATACTTCTGGAATTCATTTAGGATAACTTCTTAAGCCACGTAATAACCCTGCCAGAGGGGATGTGATACTAGACCTGTTGATCACTAGCTCGTGAGCTATTTGATAACATCAGGATTGAAGGCAGCCTGGGCTGCGGTGATCGGACACTGGTGGAGTTCACAGTCCTGAGGAATATGAGTCAAGTGAGGGGTAAAGTCTCAAATCTAAATCTTATGAAAGCAAAATTCCAGAGCTCTTCAAGGACCCCCTGGGAAACTGCCCTTGGGGACAAGGGAACAGAAAAGAGCTGTCAGATCTTTAAGGACACTTTTCATAAAGCGCAAGAGCTCTTGATCCCCAGGTGTAAGAAATCAGGCAAGGAAGGCGAGAGACCAGCATGGCTCAGTTGAGACCTGCTGGTCAAGCTGAAGGGCAAGAAGAAAATGCACAGACAGTGGAAGCACGTACAGGTATCTTGGGAAGAGACAGCCCAACTGTGTAGGGATGGAGTCAGGAAGGCCAAGGCATGCTTGGAGCTGAAATTTGCAAGGAATGCAAAGAATAATAAGAAAGGATTCTATAGGTATGTCAACCAGAAAGGAAAAGCCAAAGAAAGTGTACTTTTTTCTGATGAACAAGACTGGCAAACTAGTAACAATGGACAAGGAGAAGGCTGAGGTATTCCAGAAATTTTTTAACTCGTTCTTCACTCGCAGCCTCTCTTCTCACACCTCCTGAGTCAATGGACCACAAGATGGGTACTGGGGGAACAAAGTCCCTCCCACTGTAAGAAAGGTCAGGTTCATGATCACTTGAGGAACCTGAACATACACAAGTCTATGGGACCAGACAAGATGTATCCCAGAGTCCTGAGAGAATTTGCTGATGTAGTTGTGAAGCCACTCTCCATCATATCTGAAAAGTCCTGGCAGTCAGGTAAAGTCACTGGTGACTGGAGAAAGAGAAACATTACACGCATTTTAAAGAAGGGTAGAAAGGAGGACCCTGGGAACTACTGACCTGACTAGCCTCACTTCTGTGCCTGGGAAGATTATGGAACAGAGTCTCCTAGAAGCCCTGAAAAGGCACGTGAAGGAAAGGGAATTGATTTAAGACAGCCAACATGGCTTCACCAAGGACAAGTCTTGCCTGACCAGCCTAGTGATCTTCTATGATGGAGTGACTACATCAGTGGACAAGGGAAGAGCTATGGAAGTTCATCTATTAGAATGAGAGGAAATGGGCTTAAGTTGTGCCAGAGGAAGTTTAGATTAGACATTAGGAAAAAATTCTATACTTAAAGAGTTTTTAGGCATTGGAACAGACTGCACAGGGAGGTGGTGGAGTCACCATCCCTGGAGGTGTTAAAAAAATGTGGCACTTCAGGACATGGGTTTGTTGTCATGACAATGTTAGGTAGACGGTTGGACTTGATAATTTTTGAGGTCTTTTCCAACCTTAATGATTCTGTGATTCTGTGATATTGTCTATCCAGATTTCTGTAAAGTCTGATGGTAACATCCAGAAGGTAGTGGTTAATGTCTCAATGTCTACATGGAGAATTGTGATGTGGTGACCCTCAAGGGTGCATACTAGGACCAGTGCTGTTCAGTACATTCAGCAATGACATAGTGGGATCAAGGACACCCTCAGCATGTCTGAAGATAACACCAAGCTGAGTGGTGCAATTGACACACTAGAGGGAGAGGATGCCATCTAGAGGGACCTGGACAAGCTTGTAAAGTGGGCCCATGTGAACCTCATGAGGTTCACTAAGGCCAAGTGCAAGGTCCTGCACCTGGATAAGGCAATTCTTGGTGTCAATACTGGATGGGGGATGATGGAATTCTTCCTGCAGAGAAGCACTTGGGGGTATGGGTGGATGAGAATCTGGACATGAGCTGAAAACATGTGCATGTAGCCCAAAAGGCCAACCAGATCCTGGAATACATCAGAAGAAGTGTGACCGGACGGAGGAGGTCAATGGAGGTGATTCTCCCCCTCTACTACACTTTGGTGAGACCTCTTCTGTGGTACTGTGTCCAGCTCAGGAGTCTCACCACAAGAAAGATGTGGACTTGTTGGAGCAGATCCAGAGGAGGGGCATAAAAATGATCAGAGGGCTGGAACAGCTCTCTTATGAAGACAGACTTAGAGAGTTGTGGTTGTTCAGTCTGGAGAAGAGAAGTCTGCAGGAACACATTATCGGAGCATTACAATGCTTGAAGGGGGCTTATAAGAAGGATGAGGACAGCCTTTTTAGCACAGTCTGTTGCTACAGAACAAGGGGTAAAGTTTTAAACTAAAAGAGAGCAGATTTAGACTAGATAGATAGAAAAAAAAAATTACAATGAAGGAGGTGAAACACTGGAACAGGTTTCTAGATATCTAGTGGACTAGATAACTTTTAAAGGTCCCTTTCAACCCAGACTATTTTATGATTGTCTGATAACCAATAGTCTGTAAACCTACAAGGAGATAGGCATCTCATGATTTCCTGAACATTTTCTCGAGTTCTCTGTTGGTATTATTAAAGGTTTTATTATTACAGCCCTGTTCCAGCTATGTCATTAAACACTAGGCAAGATTGGAGACCAAATACAGACTAAGTGCCATGACAGCTGTACAACTAAATTTTTCACCTTGGTTTCACAGGACAGAAGGTCAATATAACTGTGTTTACATGCTTCTGGAGGTTTAATTTGTTTATAGACATTCATGACAAGTATGTACTACATTTTCAAAGAAGTAATTGACCAAAACATATTTTGTGATTGGTTATTTTATAGCTATTTCAAACAGTGGACAAGCTTTGAAGTATTTGGAAATGTATTCCATTGATTTACTTGAAAAAAAACCAAATCAGGATAACACCAACTTGTACCACAAAACATTTATTTCCAAAGAAACTCATGGTATTAACCTTATTTAGAAAAGGTGTCTTTGAACGGAAGCAATAGTTTTGCCTGGCTAAAAACATGCCCAGCAAGTGTAACTTTTGCAAATTTGCATTTCATTTTTGCTTCTTCTGAAAGGTAGCATAATTTCTGAAAATGATTTACCATGTAACTTGAACAAACATGACACTGTTTCTTATCCCCCACTGAGAAACAACATTTGGTAGTGTACTTGCAGACAAGGGCACAGTTCATGCAAATGTAACTTAGTCTGCTTATTTCCTGACACTGAACTCTACATTTAAATTTTTCTTTATATATATATATATAAAAAATATAATTGAACTACTGTACAGCAAAATGTCCTATAAATATGTCTTATCACTCTGTTAGTAGAGAACTGGTATTAAAAAAAATTATCTAAGTGACCACTTAATTGACTTACTAATTATGAAGCCTTTAATTTGACAATCAGACTTTCCCTTATCTATTTTTTTTATATTTGGCTTACTCTGAATTTCAAAAATTACACTTAACCTGTTGTTTCACCCTGTGAACTCAAGTTATTTAAAATGTAGCACTCAAGCAATGCATGTTATTGAACATTAGATACTATGTTTTCCATATCATCTACAAAAGTTGTACCTACTAAAGTTTAAAGCCACTGTCTCATTTCAGACCTGGTTTTTTTCAAAGATTTAATATTACTGGGAAGTAAAAGGTTTGAAAACCTTTAATGGCTGCCAGAAAAGAATAAAAAATAACCTGTAAACATTAAAAGATATAGTCTATTTTCCAGCCCTCTGATCTCATTGCACCATCCATGCTATTGCTTTGTAGCACTCTTCTGAACTGAAATATACACTGTTTTAATTCATTAGTCTCACCTGATGTAGCACAGCAGAAATTCAAATTATGCACAAAATATACAAGGTTTATGTTCTTTTACACATATCCATAAATTTAAAAAAAAAAAATAAAATGTGTGTAAGTTCATAGTTGGTCTTATTTTTCTATATGAAAAATATATCCCACTGGTCAGAACAATGCCTAAACTTTCAGGTTTTTTTGTTGTTTTAAATGATACTTCAACTCACTCTTTCAACACTTAAAAATGCATTCTTAAAATATATCATTATCTGCATTTTATTTTTTTATGTATTTTTAAATTAAATTTCTTGAGGAGGAAATGAACACACAGCATTTGTATCTATTTGTATCATAAGCAAGGAAAGAGATTAAAAGAATTGAATAACTGCAAGTAAATAGACACAATAGAGATAAATTCAATATACTGTAACACTTCATGTTTTCTTTCAACAAAAGTATTGCAGAAAATTCTTACTCCCTTAGCATTCTAAACATGGCAGTCTCTTGAGGTCCTGGTCTTGTTGCCCATGAATTATGCAAGTTGTAAGACAAAAGCTGGAGACCCATAGGAACTACATCCAAGAAAGAGACATACTGAAGTTTTAAAACTAGTTTGTGACACCAGCTGGGAATAGTTCTGTTTATATTAGTGTTATCAGGATAGATGGTGTTAGCAACACTTATTTCTCTCATAAAAAAAACCTCGCACTGCTCTGCAACAGAAAGTACACCATTCTCACCATCTTAGAAGGGATCTACATGAACTAAAAGAAATTTAATCATTTATTGATTTTAATACATCTAAAAATATATAGTTGTGTGATTGTTTTGTGCATTCTAAAATTAAACAATTCATCTTCACTTTTCATAAGATTACATTTAGAGACAATAAAGAGAATCATTATGGAAATCTTTGTTAATTCATACCATTTGCACTGTAAAGGCATGGCAGGTACAGCCTCCCTAGCAGAAAGCTGACAAAACCCAGGGCTTGCTGGAGGCCTGATAAAGAGCGGTTTGTTGCCTCACAGCCATTAACTGTGTTTCACAGCAATTAACAGGAACCTCAGAGCCCAGGACCCCAGTCGGTTTTTGTCATGCTCTTGCACCCAACTAATTAGAATGACCACAGTGCACACTCACTTAGGGTATAAATAGAGCCCCACCGAAGAGCCGAGTTGAGTTGTTTTTTTTCTCAGAGCAGCTGGCAGTTGGACCTTCCCCTTGGAGATATGGTACATGGTCCAAGGATACTTATGAAGATTGAGTGAGCCTCCTTGGATTGAATGAACTTCACTCCTTTTTTTGAGTGAGTGATACTTTTAGGGCTACCCTTGTGTGGCAGGTTTTCCTTTTGTGAGTGTGTGCACATATTGGTTCATCTTTCTAGAAAGAATAGTCCTTAAAGCTTAGGAATTAGTTGTGTAGTGGTATATTCCTGACTGACATCTGAACTTGCAATTTAATTTTGTCAGGAGTGCTGAGTAATTTTGGTTTCAATAAATCCGTATTTTTAGGTAGCTACTAATGTCTGTTTTGTGGGTGCCTCTGTGACATAAGGTGGCATGATACCATAACCTTCAAAGAAATAAAGATTATTTTCAAAATTTAATTCATCTGCCATATATTTTGAAAGGAAAAACATGCATCACATGGTATAATATGAGAATAATTTAAGTATTATTTTAATATCATAAATATATCTGGGTATTAAAAAACAGATAGTGTCACTGTGTCTATGTTTATGTTAATACACCTCTGAGTGTTTCTGACTTCCAAGCACAGTGCTTGTCCCAGCCTGCATTACAGCTCCATCTCAGGGTGAAACAAGGTGCACATCAGTTTCTTATCATCACATTACCCAGTTCCCCTGAAAAGAAAACCAAGAAAGAACAGACCATGTTAATTTAAATGCAGCTTCAGCATCATTCAGATGAATAAATAATGACTATGAATATATGATTCGAAAGCACAAAAACTGCAATATAACTACATCTAATTTAACAACAGTATAAAAATGAAAGGGTAAGCCTACAAAATCTTTTACAGAAAGTTGCAAGTGAGCTCTGCCTATGCTGCAGCTGACTAAGCTTTTAGTAATAGTGCAGCATTAAGTCCAAACTAATACATCTTTCTGATTCACGGTTCAAGCTTTGTACCATGTTAGTGTGGATACATGGCTTCCATTTAGCTTGGAGCATGGGTAGATTCTGCTTTCAAAGGTTGATGCAGACTTACACTGAAAGCATAATATGCACAGTGTCATTGGAATAGCCTCCAATAACAGGATTAAGGAACCAAAATCAGGGAATGAAGGAAATGTATTTGAAGTGTAGATATATGTCATATGTAAAAGTAGGTGCGCACACAGAGAATTTTTAAACTTAAGCTATTTGAAAGAAGAATAAGAAAACTTTCTAGGTGCATATGGCTAGCCAGGATGCAATTTAGAGTGCCACAGAGCATCCCTCATTTTTTATGTTTCTGGAACAAAATGCATCATTTTTCTCCTATGCATCTCCATTCTGTTATTGATTTTCTTTTTTTAAAGTTTCTCTTATAGAACTCCCAATGTCAACCTTATATTAAGAAAAATCAGGTTTTGTCCTACAGATAATGGTACTTACTGTGCTAGAAAAGGTTAAACTCTACTACAAATGACAACCATAACTGCCCTGAAGTCCTTTCTTTGTCCTACATGAAATTGTGCATAGAGGTAAAAAGAGTCAAGTTTCAATACATTGTAATTTCCTTCATTAGTATCTTACACATTTATTACACAGAATTTAGGAGGAAGAAAATAAACAATTATTAAGAAATGTGGGTCAAAGTAAAATCCAGATATTTATAGGCTTCATTTATCATAATGACCATACTAGTTCTCATAATGAACATACTAGTTCAAAGACAAACAGGGAAAACTGAAAAAATGCAGCTATCCAATATTATAAAACAACACTGACTCCAACTGTGTAGATAAATGGCAAAGCAGGATTTTTTTGGGGGAAAAAAATCATATAAAAAAATCATACTTTGTTGTATCACTGCAATTGGTCAATGGAGTTAAATATGGTCAGTGGAGTTAAATCTAGTTGGCTGCCAGTCACAAGTGGTGTCCCCCAGGGCTCGGTACTGGGGCTACTCCTGTTTAACATCTTCATCAATGATTTGGATGAGGGGATAGAGTGCACCCTTGGTAAATTTGCAGAGGACACCAAGTTACGTGGAAGTGTCGATCTGCTTGAGGATAGGGAAGCTCTACAAAGGGATCTAGATAGGCCGGATCGCTGGGCCAAGGCCCATTTCATGAGTTTCAATAAAGCCAAATGCCGGGTCCTGCACTTGGGATACAACAACCCCCAGCAGTGTTACAGGCTTGCGGAGGAGAGAGTGACTGGAGAGCTGCCAGGCAGAGAACGACCTGGGAGTGTTGATTGACAGCTATCTGAACATGAGCCATCAGTTTGCCCAGGTGCCCAAGAACGCCAATGGCCTGTATCAGGAATACTGTGGTCAGCAGGAGCAGGGAGGTAATCATTCCTCTTTACTCAGCTTTGGTGAGGCTGCACCTTGCATACTGTGTCCAGTTTTGGGTCCCTCTCTGCAAGAAGGACATTGAGATTCTGGAGAGGGTACAGAGATGGGCTACAGAGTTAGTAAGAGGTTTGGAGTGCGTGTCTTATGAAGAAAGGCTGAAGGTACTGGGGCTGTTTAGCATTGAGAAAAAAAGGCTGAGGGGAGACCTTTTTGCCCTCTACAACTTCCTGAAGGTAAGTTGTAGCAAGTCGGAAGTTGGTCTGTTCTCTCTGGTGACAAGCAATAGAACAAGAGGAAATGGCCTGAAATTGAACCGGGGGAGGTTCAGGATGGATCTTAGGAAGCATTTCTTTACAGAAAAGGTTGTCAGGCTTTGGAATGGCCTGTCCAGGGAGGTGGTGGAGTCACAATCCCTGGAGGTGTTTAAGAGGTGGTTAGGTGCTGTGCTTAGGGACATGGTTTAGTGGTTTTTGATATGGCTAGGAATAAGGTTGGACTTGATGATCTTGAAGGTCTCTTCCAGGCAAAACTATTCTATGATTCTATGATTCTAGTTGGAAACCTATTGTTCTTAAAAGCTCCAGGGATTTCTCAAAGTCGGCAATGTTGCACATAGTTACTATTATAGAGCACCCAGAGCTGAGCTACTGTATTAAGCCTGTTTATGTTATATTGTTTGTTCTTTCACATCGTCTCAGGGGGAAAAAAAAAAAAAAAAAAAAAAAGGAAAAAAAAAAAAGTCTGTAACAAAGCAGAGGGTCTTAAAGCACCTGCTATTAAAAAAAAAAAAATGCCTATCTCCAATTTCGGATGGCTATAAACCATTTCCATTTCACAAATTCAAGAACCACTGTGTTTTTATTTCTATTTATCTACATCTGCTTAGATCAGAAAGTATGAAAAAAGGTTGGTACTTTTAAACTATCAAACAAGAATAAAATGAAGAAGTAATATTAACAACAATTTTCATCTGTCTCTTTCTTTTAACCCTTTGCTAATCTGACCTATTCCTAGGCCTGCAAAAAAAGATTTTTAAGACTCCTTTATTTTCCTAGAGGCTGGCTGTATCAAGGGAAAACTCCTACCTTTCTTGGTGTTATCAGTCCATTGCCAGTATTTGAAAACCATTCCAGCAATAATAGGAAATCAATTTCTAATTTTTTTTTTACTTCAGAAAGTTATGGTAAGACATTTGAATCAAACATTTACAGCCTAAGAAGACTAAACCCTTGCTGTGATGGGGAACAGCAGAAACAGCCAGTACAAAATGTTGAAACTAAGTTGAACCATTCAAAAATAAATCAAAGCCTACTCTTGGACTGAATAAAGTGCTCTCCAACCTGCCTGACTAATCAGATTGGACATCTGGAATATAGGGGACACTTATTAAGACAATAATCTACTAGAGTTGAATCAAACATTTGAATTTATACCTGCACCTAACCCATCAAGTGGATTATTACATGTATTTCTCTATATTATAGAACATTTGGAATTAATGGAGTTGAAACTATGTCCCCGTTACACTTAAATATTCAGTATGTCTTAGAAGTAATAAGAAAGATTTCATGGCATAACAGATAATTCATATTCAGATTCCAAAGAGGAATAACATCAACATGGGACAATTAAAAAATCAAATACATTACTGTCTCTATAAAAACCAAGACCTGTCTGTGAGGACAAATGGCATAGTACCACTTGTACCTTCCTGCCCAACTTTTTTCTCTCAAGAAATAGGGTTGCCTCATCTATAAGAATATTTCTTGGCATGTAGTATCCTGGGACTTGTGTTTCAACAGTGTCAACAAACACTAGCTGACATGAGCCTATCTATTCCAGGACACATGCTAACAGTCATGTATTAGCTCTTCGTATTTTTTCCTGGCTCCATTTACTTTCCTAGTACAGACACCCTGCTGAATATATGGGGGGAATTGGGACATCTGGGTTCAAGTTTTTCTTCTATATGGAACAAGAATATTGACTTGATTCTGTTTTCTCATGGTTCAGGTAAGTGTTTTATGTACTGATGAACTGGGAGGTACTGTAAGATCATTTTTCTTTGGGAGAAGAGAGCAGGAGAGGGCAAATGAGATGCTTAAGGTAAAAAAGTGAAAGAGTAATGAATAAAAAGTAAAAAATTTGACAATTTCAGTATAACTGTCTGAGTCTTGTTAGCATCTGTGTAGGGAACAAGGGAATTTGTTTTTGTTAAACTGAGAAATTAAAAAATTCTGAATTTATAAAGGTGAACAGAGATTTTGGGAAGATACATTTTGAACTTAAACCTAAAATTCTGCCTAATGTTACTTTCTTTGTGGACCTAGGCTGTACTATAAAAACTTTTTTGAGTATCTAAATCTTAATTCTTTTGAAAAAAAAACCAAAAAACAATAAGAAATATTGAAGCAAGTGCAGTTCAGGATTTTATTTCTTTGTCATGTTAAAATGTCTTACTGTGCTGGACTTACTCTTACAGCTGTGCTGATATTGGACAAGTTCTTTCCATCAGCCTGAAAAAAACCTCCTTTTTTCTTTTGCAAGTGAAATTAATGTTTGAAAAATAAACCATTATGCCATTTTTCTTTATTTCTACTACAGCAAACTTTTTAATGTGTGTAAATCTAACTTTTCATATTTGATAGGAAAAAAATAAGTGGATAAGCTGAACGCAGGTATTATTGCTAATTGTTATTTTCCTCACTCATAAAATGCTTTGTGTAGAAGTCTCTCCACTAGGGGCCGCACAGAGACTGCTTAAATATTGCCTGTTAAACAAGAATAACAGTTACATTGGAGAGAGAAAAGACAATCAACCCCCAAAATAATGTTTTGATCCATGATGAGAGCAAAAACTTAAACTCCTATGGAAGAATCCCTGCTGTTTTTTCTTGTTTGTTTGTTTGCTTGTTTATTGTGAATCTAAGTAACTTTATAATTTATTTTCTTAGTTATAAAACATTGACCCACTTTGGAAAAACTTAAATCTTGCACTTATTGCATTTTTATAAATCATACTTCAGAAAAAAATTCTTTCCTTTCTCATATTACGATAAACTGTACTAACATGAGGGGCAATGTTTCTTCAGGTAAAGTGAAGGGAAAATCTTTTCTCCTTACAAGTCTCAAGGAAGTAGAAAGATTCAGGATTTGACATGGGCCAAAACTGTAAGTTCTTTTTTTTGGCACACCCTGTGGTGTTTTTGTAATTTCTGCTGTGGAAATGTCAGGGCAGCAGTGATAAGACCATTTTCAATTTCAGGGGGTGCTGTGAGTGGGCAACATCTCAACTAGGTCCCTGGGCCAAGGGTGCCATGCCCACCAGGGGCACCCTTGTCAAGGGTTAGGGATGGACTACATTAATTCACTATATGAATGACAGATGTTCTTTATTAACCACTCTTCCTTCCCAAAGGGGAGGAGAAAGGGAATAGGGACAGAGACTTATGGATTAAAAAACTAAAATAGGTTTAATGGAATAATAACAATAAAATGTAATATATACAGAACTGTACAAAACCAATATGAAACCCAATCCCCTTGATGGCAATTATGTCACCATCACATTGATGCTATGGGCAGGTGTTAGGGAATTCCCAGACTGGACACAGTCCCTGACAAGGAACTGTGCATCCCTTGGTCTTCACAGGAGCAAGTATATGCAAGAGCCTTTCTGCATTCCAATCATTAGTAATAACTCTAAATATCAAGTGTTACCTAACACTTGAGAAGCAGACACTCTCTGCGACAATATGCCATTAACTTCAGAAAGTGCAGTTAGTTAGAAGAGACTGAGCTGAAAAGTAAAATCACTGAACAAAATTAGTTCTTCCCAGTGCAGACCAAGGGATCCTGACACTCCCTGCAACACCCACATCTCTAGTTTGAGGGAAGCTGGCACCATTGGCCTGGGTGCCCAAGGCACATGGGCAAAGATGCATAACAGCAGAGGGGAGGGGTTGATAATGATTGCTTTTCTTTGCAGGTCACTTTTCAGAATGTCAACAGGGAGGTGATCTACATTAATTTGAGTCTAAGGAATGTACTATTTTAATAATAACAATATTAAAAGTAACAGTATTTGGCTAGAGATTGAAGATTTCAGTTAGGCCAACAGCAATCCTTGTCTCTTCAAAGGCCTAAAGTTTATTCCTGTTAGCTTACAAAGACACTAGGACTGTAGTTCTGGAAGACAAGTTTCACCCAGTTCAGTTTCTCTTGGATTTCCAAGCAGTTCTTGATGGGCACACATGAAGTTGACTAGTGGCTTGAAGGTTCTTCATACCCTATCTCCTTTTCTTGTTATTACTGTACAGTGAATCCCAGGGATCTAAGTAAAATTATGGCTGACACTGCATTGACTCCCTGAAATGATCAGTTTTGTACTTTTCGTGAAAATCTGGTCATTCCACAAAATCCAGGATGCCCCAAGAGTACTATTTGGATTTCCCTTAAATACAATATGGTTTAAAATCCTAAAATTGAATGTTTGCAGTTTAAAATAGGAAATAACATTATTATTAATTTTACTCATTATTGCTGCTATCAATAGAGATGCTACTGCTAATAACATACTGCCAAGGCTACTACTAAGCTGATTAAGTATAAGATGAATGAGAACACAGTGAGGAGGATGGAAAACTGGCTGAAGGGATGGTGGTCAATGGCACAAACTCTAGTTGGGGGTTAGTAACTAGTGGTGTTCACCAGTGAACAATAATAGGCTCGATCCTGCTAGTCTTCATTAATGATCTGGATGATGGGGCAGAATGTACCCTCAGCAAGTATGCAAATTACACAAAACTGGGAGAGGTGGCTTGTTCTGCTCTCCTGAGGGATCTCATAGTGCTGGAGAAACAGTCTGACAGCAGCTTCATGAAGCTGAACAAGAAGAATTGCAAAACACTGTACCTGGGGTGGAATGCCATCCACCAATAGTCTAGCTGATTGGCCCCAGCATAAGCAGTTTTGAACAGAAGTACCTGGGGTCCTGGTGGATACGAAGTTGAACATGAGCCAGCACTGTGCCCTTACAGCAAATTAATGGTGTCCTGGGCTGCATTAAGAGGATTGTTTCCAGCAGGTCAGGGGAAGTGATCCTTCCCCTCTACTCAGAACTAATTCTATTATTGTAAATAACATAACTACGTGCAAAAATATTTGCAAAAATTACAAGCTTTTACTTATTCATCATTACAATCCTTCTAATTTAGTTAATGAGAAAAAAACATGTTTCTTTAAACAAAATCTATGCTTGGGTTTGCTACAAAATTCATTACTTTTAATGGAGGAATGAAACAAAGCAAAATAAGCATTTTTGTGTTAAAATTATTTTTACTGTAAATTATTTTCTTTAAAAAAATAATCCAGTAAGCATGTAAATTCAGTAAACAGTCTATGTGTGCACCCTCTGTGTATTCACGTACATCAGCTTCCCTAATAAAACTTCTTCCATGATATTTAACTTTTTTATATACCTATACACACACAAAAATACCTTCTTAGAAACTGCATTTTGCTTGTGTCCCTACATAAATATACACGTCTGTGTACATACACATAAGGAGGAATATTTAGAGTTAGATATAATTGCACTTCTTGTATTCATGACAGATTCTACAGTGTTTTGTACAAAAATGACTACAGAATATACTTGAGAACTGTTCACAATGACTTTTTTTCATAAATCTTGGAAGCTTCACTGCTAGAAGATATTACTCCCATAAATTATGATTGTCAGTACTAACAGTCTAGATAAAGTCTGTGCCCCTTGTCATTTTAGCATCACTTCTTATTAACAGTCACAAGTGGTTTCCCATAATGTGATACTATTACACCTGTGATGATTTGATTGGCAGCAACATCTATGATAGCATAGTATTACTGCCTGTGGCAGTTGCTGATAAGTTTAAGAACCAGTTTCTAGTTGATGAGCACCATGCTAGAAATATGTATCTAGGAAAGCACAGTTTGGGCTTACTCCACAGAGAGGGGGAGACTTGTTGCCAGACTTTAATTATTAATCCTTTAGACATTAATGAACTTAATTTTGGCTAAATTACTGTGTTTATTAATAATTCATAAAAATTGGCCAACCATTTAACACAGTACATGCAGCTGTCTGATAAAGAGATAGTGCCTTTTCATTTGGTCTTACAGTGTTTAATAATTTAAAAGACAAATGGGATAGGATTTTGCAGTTCACTAGTAATATGTCACTAATAACTGAAGAATCCTAAAAACATATGTTCCTTTTGCCTTGTTTTTGCAGATTGTGATTAGCTCTGTAACAAAGAAAATTAGGTCCTTGAGAGATAAAAAATATCAAGGAGAACAAGTAGAAAAAAATATGATTCTATTTCACAAGCTAATGACAGACTAGATTTAAAAGAATTAATGGCCAGTTTTCCTATATGATATGTGCACAGAGAACTAAACAGCACTTCATGCAGCGTGACCAGAATTTTAATTGCCCTGCATTTCACCGAAAGTCCCAGGAGAGGGAGGTGTTTACTCTCAAATAGAGAAGCCATTGCTTTTACCTTCTAGGATTCATTATATTACTAAGAAGAATAAAGGAAATGTGGCCTTTTTCCACTTTAAAATAAAATTGGGGTAATTAAGACAGTTATTTTTGTTATAAAATATAGTGTTATACATTACCTGCTGTTTCCTTTTCCATCTGGTTCTTCATTCGTTTGATGTATGAAAAATTCTGTCTAAAGTGTGTTTCCTCTTTTTAAAGAAATGTGACACTTGGTGAACTGATAACAGCAATAATCAAGCATGGATAAAAGTGTTGTATTATTTCTATCTGCATTTGGAGAAAAACCTTTGAAAATGTATTTCTGTGATGACAACATAAGCTTCATGCTCACATCGGCCAGAACATAAAATATTGACTACTAAAATTAGAGTTTTGAAAATTATCAGATATAAATAGATTTCAGATAAAGTTTTAAAACACCTTGCCAAGAACCAAGTTAAATCTATATAAAAGGCAAGTGAGGTCACCTGGACAATTACAGGCCATTGCTCCTGATTCTGGTCTCAAGCATTATAATATAGCTTATGATGTTTGATGTAATTTATAATTTTTTTGCTAAATGCTATCTAACACAGATTTATAAAAACTCTGTTCAACCTGATTGAATATATACTTTTGATGAGAACTAAATTATGAATGATACTGCTTTTAGTGCTGAAGGATTATGCTTGTGTGTTTGTGTGACACTTGACATGTTCCATGATGTGTCCTTTGAAAAGCATACTATTGGCATGATTGATATCGTATGTTTTAAAGATCAACCAGTTATCAGGTATCAAAATGCAATTTTAAATGCGGGTAATAAATTAGGGGTATTTGATGCCCAAGAGTTTTATACAACACATGAAAAGACATGGGCTACCTTAGAATCCAAGGTAACTTGATACTGAGATGGCTTCTTACGACTTAGACCAAGACAATGGCTACACAGATTAGATGTTGATCTCCAACCACTAGTGCCTCTGCTTTTCTCCTTAAGGAATACATGAAATTTTTAGGGAGTTGAGGTATCACCCTGCAGGGAAAAAAATCAGCACCTAATGCTACCCCTCAGGTCAAGAGATGTTTGTCTGCTAATTTTAGGAATGTTTCAGGATCAATTTCTAGTACTGCTGTTAAAGCAGGTGCACTGTGTAGAAATGACCTCAAGAGTTACCAGATATATATAAAAAAAAAAAAAAAAAAGGAGAGCAAAACATTCCCTGTTCTCTGAGAAGTATCCATATTTTACAAAAGTCACCAGGATCAGATTCATCTTGCCTACCTTTAGATATCCTGAATATAAATGGCAATATATAAAAAATTTACTCCTAATTACTTCTACAGTATATGAAGAAAAATGCTTAGGTTTAGGTTATTAATCCTCTGACCTGTTTAAAGCATATTTTTTATGATGAGATTAGTTGCTCCATAGAAGTGTCCATATGTGGCTAGCTCAGATACAGATGATTTTATATGGTGAGCTGAACTCTACTGGAGATAAATTTCGGACTTAAAACCAGAATCCACGTCTTTCCCTTTCCAGAGAAGAATGACTTGGGGGAGGGGAGGAGGGGCAGGCAGGGGGAAATCCTCTTTTAAGACTGTCTTTTTTTTTTTTTCCTAAGAAACAGAGTAACTTATTGGAAGGGAGGAGTGCAAGAGACCTCCCCTTTTCTTTCAACCCTAGCACCACCAGAGTAAAACATGAACACCTTAAGATATTTATGAAAGTGAGTGGAAGATTCTTAAGAGATAGAAAATGGTTTATATCACTGAAGATGGGGAGAAAATTGATCATTTGTTGTCTATATCCTTGGTCATTACTTTAAGCTCTAATCTATTCCTTAAAACTGATGTTGACATTCACTATATTCTTTAAAAGAAAAAGCCAACTAATGCTACATTACTTATGGAGCCTGATTCTGTCAGCATGTGTTATCATGCCTTGATAACATCTTGTCTTGTCGCTTGATCCCCACTGCAGGAGTCTCTTCTCCATGGAAGCAGACAGGCACATAGAGATTAGCCTACAGCTAGTGATGAGGGTCGAAGGAGGTTTAATGGTTCATTTCTGGATTCTGATCAAATGCAAGAGTAAGCTAATCCAGACTTTGATTTCCTGAGCCAGTGAAGGAGGTGATCACTCTGCATTTCCACCAGCCTTTACCAGCTGTTCCGCATGTGCTTGCAGGCAACATGATTAGATCTGTACTGTGCAGCCTTCCTTCATTCTTATTTCCAACACTAGACCAATCCATTTGTTCTGTGAAAATGCATTGCTATGGCTAGACACTAAAAAAGAAAAGAAAGTAACTTCCTCATGGAATTAAAAAATTTCCAGGATTTGTCAGAGATAATTGGCATTTTCAGTATTATATCTTTCGATGTAATGCCTAAATTCTGCCCTTCTCATATCCTAACATCTCATGGAGTTAGTCCCTGAGAGTCTCAGTCAGACTTAACGCATCAGTGTCTCTCTCCTGGGGTAGAGTGACACTGAAGGAGATATGATGAGATTTACATGCTGAGGTTTTGAGGGTTTGTACTCTAATTCTATAGAATTCCTTTCAAAATACTTTATTCAATGAAGTTCTTTGTAATGCATTATATATAGTGTCAAATAGTAATCATGGTGATCCTGTCTAGCTTTGGAGTATCTCAATTTATTTTATAAACTGTGTTTTAGAAACATGCTTAATGCCTCTAAGAAAAAAAAATGCTGATTTTTGTGAGTCATCCAAGAAACATCTAGTATTGTAATGCTGCTATTCATATTAATATTGTTATTAAGACCCTTTTCATTCTCTATTCACTGGTCTCAGAAAATATGTTAAACTAAATGGGCTCAATTAAATTAAAAATGTATTATTAAATTATGAATAGAATGAAATTATGAAATCCATGAAATGTCAGATGGCAAGTCAAAAACAATAAAACAATTAAGTTATTCTCCATTCCTCTGTTTAAGAGTCAAAATTTGACTCAAGTAATATGTTTATTTTCATTTGTTTTTTTCTGTCCACTTTATATTTCCATATCTGAAGGTAGATGCAAATTTTCTCCCCAGTCCTAGTATTTATATCTGAAATTATACTAGTAAATATTTTCTGGTCTTGTAATATGCAGGATGATGAAAGGATCTCTTTTCTTACATTATGCTGTACTATATTATTAGAAGATTATGAAGATGTGTGAACAAAATAGTCATGTTCATATTATGTACTACTTGCTACTAGGGAGACTCTGCAGTTTCAAAATAAGATACAGGTTTCTGGGATACAGCTGTGACAAAATATTGTGTCTCAGAGACTACCCATTGGCTTCTCTGCTTGGGACTATAAAAATGGAATTTGTTTCCCATATACATGGCAATATGTGTGATGGGAGGATACCTCACACTAAATGCATGAGTCAGGTTGTTATCAGTCATGCAGTGATGATTAGTACCTTAGATAATCCAGACTGGAATCTAGAGTGGTTTCTGCTGAAGTAACTATTAGATGGAAATGCAACTTCCACAAAATCAGCTTCATTTCCATGATAGAAAAGCATACATATATTTTAGTTTGTTGAAACAATGAAAACAATTTGTTCTTTTCCGAGTCAATGTTAAACTACAACTTCTGGTAAGGCCTTGCAGTTACATAGTTCAAATGCTTCAAGTTGTCACTCTTTCCAAGATTCATAGTTTGACTGCGCATCAGAGAAAGCAGCCTGAACTTCCTCAGTTTGAGATAATTTCCTGATTAGGACAGTCATATGATTTCATGTCCTGGTTTGAGTTCAAAAAGTTTGAACTAATTCTGTTTAGCGATTTTACTTTATAGCTGTCTCTTCTAACTAACTGCACTTTCTGGAATTAATGGCATACTTTTGCCAACAGTGTCTGCTTCTAGGAGTGATAGCGTTTGATATTTATAGTTACTGTCAAAGATTGGTGTGCAGACCAAGGTCACTACTAAATCTTGTGTACCACACTGTGGGATGCAGAAATCAAAAGGCTGCACCTGCAGGGAGGAGTGGATAGGACTGGTGACCCTAAACTGACCAGCCAGGTATTCCAGCCCATATACATCATATTCAGTATAAAGCTGAGAGATCACAAGAGTCAAGTTCTCTTCTTCAATAGGCAACACCCAAGAAGAACTCTGTTCATTCTGTCTTCGATCCTGATCTGTGTGTTCCTGAATCCAGTTCCAGAATCCAGCTCCTGGATCCGGTTCTTATCTGCTGCTGAGTTCAGGCTGGGACTTCCCCAGTGCCTACTCCACAGCATCATGGGTGATGGTGATGTAATTGATATCAGGGCAGTGGTGGGTGTTTGCATTCAATACTGGGTTTTTTATATATTTGTATATATTTTAATTTATTGCTATTATTTCATTAAAACCGTTTCAGTCTTTGTTTCTAATCCTTAAGTCTCTCTCCCTTACTCCCTTTCTTTTTTTGGGAAGGGTGAGGTGTTAACACAGAGTGTCTGTTAATATGTCTAATGGATGGCTCTGACCCTAAACTTTAACCACTGTAGTACATCACAGGAAAGACAGGCCTAATTTGATGTCTAAGACCACAAAAAGTTGTTGAAAGAAGAAAGCTTTCAAGCTTAAAGTCTCATGACTATGTAGAACGTCAGACTGAATTTCACATCATATTGGCTCAAAACTTATTTGTTCAGCAATTTATGTTGGAATATGCTAGTGAAATTTTCATATATTTGCAAGTCCTTTCTGTTCTTTCCAGTTAGTGTGAAAAAGCAAATAAATTCCAAGAGTGGTGACTGAATGCAAGGGACCTCACCACGCATTCCATTATTCCTCTTGCAATTATAAATTACGAAGTTTTATACCCGTAAAGCAAGATGACCAGTAAAAAAGCTGTGAATGATGACAATCACAGACTTTGTTGGCTTAAGATGTGTACGCTCAGAGATGTGATGTAACATAATGTGGAGATACAATGCTATTATGACCTTTTCTTATTATGTGGTCAGTGGAAAAAATAGCCTATCTTTATCTTTGAAGGACTGTGCTCGATGCAGACTTTCTGAAGGCTGAAATCACTCTGTATACTTTTTTATGGAATATAGATCTCATTTGGCCTCATACCTATTAAATTTTTTTATTCACTAATTATTCTTTTTTTTTTCCTCTGCACCCCCATTTATCAGAATCAATCAATATTAAATTTAGCTTACTGGTAAACAGAAGTAAACCTTCTTACATTTTCTTCATCATTCTAGATTTTTTTTTTTTTCAAAAGTATTATTCTTAAGATTTACTATAATTAGGATTTGACTTACAAATTCTTATGTAATTTATTTAATCTCTTTCTCCTTGTTCACTGTATGTTAAAAATTGAATATTTTAGATGTCAAGCTAACGTTTGTTTTTTGTGGGTTTTTTTCAGTTCAGTTTGTGTCCTACCATTTTATTTTTATTTCTTTTTTTTCATTTTGCCAGATATTTTGATCTCATGTATCTTCTCAATGTCTCCTTATATTCTCCAATAGCAGCTGTGATTCAGGGCCACTACAAGCTTCCTCACAGCAGCATCTTAGCAGAGCCCTTGGTAGTGGAAACTGTGAAAACAAGACTACAATGATAGACTGCTTTGCTACAACGTCTCTCAATACACAGAGTTTTGAAGCATGCCTCAGCAATTTTGACTCCTGAAAAGATCTCAACATGATACATAATAGTCAAGCATGCTCCAATGCTTTTAGAAATAAGAGAAGATAGCATCCTCATGGCAAATTACAATTTCTCTATGTACAGCACTTTAGACAGCAGCTTAATTGCATGTTAAGGCCAGCCGAAAGCACTGTGAAAAAAATCAGTCACCTAAGACATTATTACATCTGAGATTTTTTTCAAACATCAAATATTCTGATTAGTGTTTATTCAGTCTTGAAAATGTTTTTGGTCTGGTTCTTCTTTTTTTTTTTTTTTTTTTTTACCGTGTTAATTGTACCTTAAAGTAACTTGCCTGCTTGGCATTGTAAAATCTGGACATATTTGAAATTTTTTAACATCCAAGCTTGACCTGATTTCTACTAGGGGCATAGGAGTAACATAACTGCAGTAGAAACAAAGCAGCAATTAACCAATTTACACTGACATGTTTTTGTACTTCTAATAGCTAGGGCATCCTGTACTTAGCTTTTCCTGACCACATGCAGATATGTATAATTCAGTAGAATATTAGTCAGATGTTCATTAACACTCTGGAGTCCCACAGCAATCTGTTCATTAACCTGGTAGGCAAATGGCTATATTTATTAGTCGCTCAGCCCAGCTGATACCCAATGGACTTTATGGAAAACAAAAGTCTGTGCACACCTAATTCAAAGACCTTTGATCTTCCAAACCTGAGGCTTATATTTCATCTTCCCAATTTTTTCCAATGTGTTTCAGAAGCATGAATCTAGATAATAGATGGTCTTCAACAAATACTACATTTCTTATTAAAAAACAACAACAAAACAAAACAAGAACTTTGTTCATCACAAAATTTTCTAGGACATTAAAATTCATTTTTGAAAGCTTACATAAAGAAGATATATACAGCTTTGAAAAGGTAGACATTCCTCTTCAGGGACCATTCTGTTTTGCTTGCTAGAGAAGTAGCAAAATTCTTTTGTAGAGTTGTGTTAGGTACATACAGGATCAGTAAAAATCCACATGACATTTTTGTTTCACATTATTCTAACTATTGCTGGCCTAAAATTAATGACTGATAGACTTCCCATAAATGTTTCTTCTTACCAGAAACATTTCACTTCATTTCTTACTCAAATTTAACTGGAATTTGATTTTTGCTAAACACGCAAGTGTATGATACTCTTCTGCATTCAAAGGATAAATTCTCATCTGTGAAGCATCACTAGAATATTTATATATATATACAGCGCATATATTACATTCGTAGCACTAATTTGTGATAGTTCCAAAAGGTTGAACACAGATGTTTGAACAGAAATGGTGATGGGACTGAAAACTATGGGACTGTGTCAAAATTTTTGGAGCTGGGAAGCAGCTGTGATAGTAACTTTTGGACTTCTAAGAAATCAGCAAGATGTACCAGTTGGAAACTAAGGAACTGAAAGTGTAAAACACTTTTAAAAGAAGCCATTTGAAACTTTTAGTTACATGATTTTAGTTAAATCTTAGTTAATGACTCAGTTAAATCCCATACAATGAAGTGCTTCCTCTTATGTTCCTTGACACTGAAGGATTACTGTTCAAAAATGATTCTGTGAGAATAACTTCAGCAGTTAATAGCTTTTTAATAACTTCTAAGTACAGAAAGGACAGCTAGTGGAAGTTCAAACTGTTTCATTCTACACTTTCAAGCAGTGACAACAGGAAGGAGGCAAAACAAGTTATTTCTGCAGTAGTTTATTATAGTTTCATATTTTGTTCTTTTTCCTTCAAAATTTTAAATTAACTCAGGCCCAAGAGATGTTGTTAAAATGAGTGCTACAGAACTAAAATGTTTGTGATTGATTCATGCTTTTTAAACATGGATACAGAAATGAACCATAAAAGAATCTGTCCCAGACATAAGACTGAAGAATTAATCTCTCTGAATCTGGAAGTTTAAATGGAAGATCAGATTATTATGGAACAAAACACTCAAAAGTCTTATGAGAGACCTTGAATTACCTCCTTAAAATTGAATTTGCAGAGCAAAGAAGTTATGAAGTCTGAATGAAGCATATGTAGTGCTTGTGATACTCCAGTCCCGTAATAATAATGATAATTCCAAATTGTTAAAGGAAAACAGAATCAGAAAGGTGTTTTCTGAGTTAAGAGATGAAATGACATGGACAAATAGCAAGACAAAACAAAGGTAATGTGCAGTGTTACACTAAATAAGATATCCAATGTTTTGGAAGAGACATGAGAATTACAATGGGGTTTTCAAGTATTTGCAAGAGCAAGAAGAATTTTCACAGCATAGACAACAAATTTTTAGCAAAAATGTAGTATTTTTAACAGCATTAAATTCTCATTGAGAAAAAATAGTTGAATTATAAGCTTGAAAGTACAGGAAACATTCACTAATTTTAAGTAGAGCAAACCACTGGGCAAGGAGGCTGCAGTGAAGAAGATCAAAGATACAAGAAGAAATAACATGATGAGGTTCAACACTGACAGAGATTTTTCTCCCATTAAAAACATAAGAATGATATGTTTTTAATGAATTAGAAATAGATACAATTCATGAAATTATGTGGTTGCAAAAGAAGATTAAAAATGTTAGGGCACAGGTCTCAGTACATAGGTGTATTAAATGCTGTGAAAATTATAGAATTTGTGGACGTTCCTGAACAGTTCAAACATTGATTGAAGGTTCATAATACATGCATTTCCAAATGTGGAGAACACAGAAATAATCTTAATGCTTAGGAAAACATGTAGCACTGGCAAGCATTTTGTTAATTAGTCATTACATGACAAAAATCCACATACACAAATAAGAGCCTCTTCAGCTTTCTAGGCTCTAAAATGTTAAAATGCCTTGTATAAGGAAAGATTTCCCACTGTACACAAGGGGAGACTTTTCTGAAAGATGGTTTTCTGCAAATATTTTTCTACAGTTAATAAATAAGCAAGCAAAGTTCCATACTTCCCTGAGAAATATGTATCATGTAAGATGATTGTCACTGATTAGAATTTGGTAAGCAAGATATTTCAAGGGAAGCGGTAACATTTTCAATCACAAGGAATATATTAACATTACTAGGAAAATGTTTTTATTTGAGCAGAAAAAAGTGAGAGAGTATTCTAAATGCTTTTGGAAATGGTCATTCTTTTTAGATAAGGCAAAACACACAGAAATGGTCATTTCCTATGGTAGAAATTGTTTTTATTCCAGGTGAAGGAAGATTCTCCTTCACACAATGAGAACTGGTAGGATAACAGTGTCTCATATGCCTTTCAGCAATAGCTTTAAAATGACTAGGAGAAGTAGATGTCTGGAAAAATCCTATCAAAGGAGAAGTATGTCTATGTCACCAAACATCCCATGTGTGTTTTGAGCTGTGAGATGTGTACATATACTTGACAAATGGCAACTGATTTCTTTCAGAAGTGTTTGCACAGCTATTCTACAGATTTGAGGCAATTTCACCTAAGTGATTATGTGTTGATTTATTTCTTTAGCATATCTATCTTAGGGGTGACTACCTGTGAATTTCATCTACTGAATTCATAAAGACATCTGTTATGATTTGTATAAGTACCCTGGTGACAGAACTTTAGACAGTGTATCACTTTTAGAAAATGTTACAGGAAGTATCAGGAACATTTTGTAGGACAGAAACCAAAGACTTCTAATGAGCCTAGATCATATGCATTTAGTAGGCTGTTTCTTTTTAAATAAGCCTACATTTACTCAGCAGGAAAAGGTCAGTGCCTTTGAAAGTGTGTCAGTGTGGAATGATGACTGGGGATGATTTTAAAAACTAAAATCATATTAAATTTGCAGCATTGTTCAGGTGTAAGGAAAGGTATAACAGCTGAGAAACTTTGAGGGCCGAATGCAACTGGTATGCCAAGAATCCATTTCACGGCAGTTCCCTAGCCCAAACCGTTCAATAACAACGCTGGGAATGGAGTGGGATGAAGATTCCACAGCCAGGACCTGCAAAGTTGCAAGAATAATGGGAATTTGATGTTCCTACGGAACTGATAAGTGACCGGTTTGCAACCCTGGGCCAACAGACTGTCAGCTTTTGACGAAGTACTGTCCTTGTGTGAACTTTGCTCATTATAATGTTATTGTAATGCTAAAACACACCTCCAGCCCGGAGGCTACCCGCCTCCAAGGTGCGACCACCCTTCACTGAGTTTGCGCAGTAAATTTTCTTTGGCTGTATCTTTAAAAGCGAAGCGAGAGAAATTTACACCAATCATAAT